>JAQFYG010002574.1:0-14388 GCA_034694325.1 Entomobrya corticalis
CTTATCTTCTTATTTAAATTAAATATTTTAGTGCTAAATAGTAGAAATTTGACGATTATGGATATGAACAGCTTTTCAGAATATGAGTATGGTGAATTTAGTGAAGTTGAAGGTCAAAAGGATAATACGACCGTGGATGATAACAACTCGGAAGTTGAAACTGAAATGATAGTGGGTCATCTTCAACTGATAAGACCCGAAGTAAATCAGCAGAGAATCGTAAAAAAGCAGCTGTTATCAAGGAAGTTTGAGCAGATTAGAAAGGAAATTGACATTGTAAACGAGAGAAAAAGGAAAGACAATGAGGGAACTCCTCAGCCCCTTCGAATCTTTCCGGTGGAGGTATTGATTGACCCAAAATAAATTACTAAATGGTATTGATGCTCCGTAATTAAAAGGTAATTAATTAAATTTTTATCATATTATTTCTAGATTTGGTGTACAATTGGAAAACAACTGAAAGATGCTGTTGATGCTCAAAACTTTGTTGAAAGTGATCCCGTTTTCAGGAATGTTCTGGAGAAAGACAAAGTTCAATGGTTGTTTGGAAAGGTACTCGCATGTTCTATTAATTGTTTTAAATATTTTATTGATCAGATTTAAATAATAATTTTTATTTACACTAGATTTTTCCGAATGTCATTAACTTCCTTGCCAAAAAAGATGAAGTCCTAAACTGTCGACTTGTCTGCAAATTGTGGCGTTCAGGTGTGGACAATACTTTGGAAAATTTCAACTCACAACACTGGCACAAATATGAAGAGGATATAATCATGGAACACGCGTACCACATAAAACCTGCTCCTAAACTCAAATTTAGTTACAAATTCGTCGTTCCCAATATACCTACTGGTGAATTGGCCACTTCAAATGATCGTCAAGTAGGGTTGATTTTGATGCAAGAAACGCAGGACGTCATGAAACTTGATCCCACGAACCCATTTATTGGAAGAGCTGTTCTTGTTGATTGGAATAAACTGAATTTGAATAGAGGATATTACGAAGAAGAAATTCGTACACCGGAGTTCATTTGTACACGGGAGTTCATCAACATTTTCAATAATTTTGGACGCAACATTTTTAGCCTTGCTCTGTCCGTATTTGAGCTTGGAATTCAATTATTAGATATTAATCATGTTTTTGTCCATTGTCTGGAAACCTGTGAGAATCTTAAAAGTTTGAAGATTATGGAAGATTTTCCGTCGTCAACTCCGATTATTTTAACAACCCTTCCAAATCATCGACATTTGGAGTCATTAGCATTTGGCTGTCGTGAGGTATTTCAAGACAGTTTTGTGCAAAACTATAGTAATCAACTTAAGAGCTTATTAGTTGTATGGAATTCAAAAATTTATCATAAATTTGGCTGGGCTAAATTGGAAGATTTGTTTTTAGCTAATATGGTAACACCCGAAATTATTAACAGCTTAATGGAAACAAACGCACCCAATTTACGGTCACTAGATTTAAGCTTATGTCAATTTAGTTCGACATTTTTGACAATGTTAAATCGTTTTCCAAAACTAAATTTTATTAAGATAAGAACTGAATTAGATCCGGAATCATATTCGGCAGGATTTTTAAACGCGACAGAAATTAAAAGGTCACATGACAGAGCATGCTTGTGGTCCAAGTTTGTAACCACTCTCTATTGGAATAGTAGCCCGGAATTTTCCTTTAACATTTTGGCGTTTTTTCCATTTCTGCAAAAACTGATCATCCAGTACACTCTAGAACAGATCAATGAATTTAATGAGGTACGTGAACGTGACTACAAATTATTTACGGAGTATGTACAGATTGGAAAATATATTTACAAGACTACCAGTCGAATGTTTGGAAGTATTTACCAGTCGAATGTTTGGGAAGTTTTACCATTTCTTCACACAATTGAAGTTTATAGCATTGATTTTGTTTGCGGAAGAAGGCTTAAAACTTTCAGAAGAGAGAATTACAATAAATTTAAATTGAAATACTCCAAAAATAACTAAAGATATAATAAAAAAATGCTACAGCTAAAACGACTCAAAAAAGGTTATATTAGTTGCAAGTTGCAATAAACGGAAACTAAGCGTAAAAGATTGATGCATGACCTAAACGTTTCAAATAGTAGAATTGTAAATTTCATTGACATATTAGTAAATTGTTTACTTTATTTAAAAATTATAAATATTATTCATACGGTATAATTTTAGTATTAACAGATTTTGTTTTATAAAATTGTATTCATCTAGTTTACTGAAAATATTTGTAAATTTTGATAATATATCTTTATAAATGATGATAATAATTACAAAGATGTTCTGGTTTGTTCAAATTTTTAATACATTTTCAAATACATTTAGAAAAAACTCACTATTCATTATAGCTTGTTATTTTACATGTTTTTTTTTCGAAAACTACACCAATGCACCATAATGTGCCAATCCAGCGACTACTCCAAGGGAAACGGCCAGTATTCTCCCAAAAAATTAGTTAATTAGCTATTGCATTTTTATTAATTAGATAGATTTTAATTAAGTTGATGGTTGCTTACCTGCTTTGAAAACACCCAGTGCTTCTCCCCTTCCCTCAATACCTCGTTAAATATTTATTCATTCATGATCACAATTCTCGTTGATCAGCGACCTTGTTGTGGTTGTGATGAGCCCCATAAATTTTCAGTCGTCCCAAATTAGATCATACTTTGAGTTTGAGTGAGTGTCGTCTGCCGTCACACCCGTCTTGTTTAAGAGGCTTGGATGTTGCCGTGCGCTGCCCCTCCCATCTGCTGCACTGGTAACGGCAAATAAAACAGGAGGTGTTGCTGGTCCGGCGGAGCTTCCAGGACTTCCCCATCCTTTCCAACATTACATCTTGATTAACCTCGACCACCAGCAGTTTCCCCTCCCCACATCTCCTCCGTGTTGGCCTTTCCGTGCTCCATTGCTGCTGTTACGAGCTTAGCTTCAAAGCTGGGTCGGTTAACAGTGCAGTGTTGCGGCGGAATGCTTTTGGAACAAGAAAAACGGGGGAGGATGATAATAAAAGTTTGTTGGCGTCTCATCTCTATTCTGGGCGCTTCCGCCAAAGTGGACCGCATCACTGAGTGAGGCGGAAGCGTCAGAAAATGTTGAAGGGATGAAGCACCTTCCATTCCGGATGCTTGACTTGTTGTTCAGCCTGCACCTCTAATCACACAATGCCCCCATTGCCAATCGTCAGATCCTTGGGAACTCCACTCGAGTTCACTCCCAATTTCTAATTCTATTGAGCTAAGGTTCTAGTGCGGTTATCAACGGAAGTAAAGCATTCTCCAAAGCTTGTCTTAAATCTAGTTCCGAATCCATTAGTGGCAGTTCCCGTCCATGACCGTCTTCGCTTTGGCCAAGTGCGGAATTGCTCAGATACTCCGAACTAAGGAGACTCTCTTTTGTTGGAAATAGAACTTTCTCGCTCCGAACCATAGAGCCCTGTGAAATCAAAATTAATTTGACTTTGTATAAAACTTCAATTCATTTTTAGCTAGTTTGCAAATAATGTACAGAATCTCTGTAAATATTTTTCAATACCTGTATGGAGGCATATTTGCTGGCCACACGCCTTCGACTCTCCTGAAAATGGGGGTGGTTGAAACTGTCATAAACTATTATTTCAAAATTTATGCTCACGTTAGAAAAATAAACAAATTTAATTTGTCAGCGTTCAATAATGTCCCCCACCTCAATTGTCAATGACACCACGTTACTCTCCTGTTACTGTCCTCATATTGCTTCAGCGTCCCATCAGCTTCTTCATTATCGCCTGCTTTTGTTTGATTTAACGATGTTTCTTCACCAGTCACTTTCCCTACCCCAAATTCTCAACTCCTTAGTGGCATGGTGTCAACTTCCGCGAGCCCCCGCTGAAGATATGGAGTCGTGTGCTGGTAGATTAGCACCCTACCCTCAAACTGGATCCTTGGTGACAATGAAGTAAACACTCCAAATACCCCAGTAACTACTCCACGTTTGTATGGAGGTTGCCAGATGTGTCACCACTGCTCCCTGACAAGATTAAAGGAGATATCGATTCTTTGTTGTCCCCGTCCAGCCTTCAGCTTTTATTGAACTCTGTCTAGAAGCTCCTCCAAATGCTGCTGGGGTGCTACTTTCTGAGGCCAACATGGAGGTGACAAAAAGGATTTTCGAGCGATTTTGTCAGGGCACCTGCAAAATTAAAACTTTTGTTAATGTTCAGCTCATAAACTAAAATTGGCTCCAAACATAACCGACTTGTCTAATTT
Organism: Entomobrya corticalis; assembly: GCA_034694325.1. Lineage (NCBI taxonomy): Eukaryota > Metazoa > Arthropoda > Collembola > Entomobryomorpha > Entomobryidae > Entomobrya > Entomobrya corticalis. The sequence goes on from JAQFYG010002574.1 coordinate 4,265, forward strand.
ACTAACATTATGTTTTGTGGTTTCCGCAACGGCTGCAACTTCTACTACATACAGATGAAATGAAAGGAATTATCGACTGTTCGGAAACAGTAGACTCCAACAAAATTCAACAAAATGTTATTACAAGTTACAGATGTTAAATTGTTTCTACTTCAAACTGTATTTGATGGAAGCGATAGGATTTCTGATGTTGAAGAGGATTCAGGTTAAGGTTCCTTTAGCCCCTCCAAACTCCTCCACATCCTACTTCATCGTCCATCGTCTCTTGACCTTTTTCATCGCGGCAAAATAACCAGGAAGAATAGATATATTTTGCTTGATTGTCTCCACCTTTTAATTGAACATATTAAAATTTTAGATAATTAAATAGCTAATTAGTTCACTGATTAAAATAGAATGAGATATAAACTGATGCTCTTAAATTATATATTTTATGAACAAAAAACTTACAGTTTTATACATGTTGTTCTTGCTCTTATTCCACAGATAACGAACGCAACTAATAATGTTAAAAAACCTAATCAGTTAAATAATTGCAATATTAAAATGTTACAGTTATTTAATTAGTAAAGAAAATGCATTGTTTTATGTGATTTTTGGGGATTTTGGACTTAAAAGTTAAAAAACACATAAAATATTTAGAGTTTGAATCTCGAGCCATAAATCTCAGGAAATTTGGGGCAAGTTGAGACAATTGCATGCATGCTATTTATGAAGCAGTGTATTGGCATTACAGCACACTGAAAGAACGGTCAAGCTTGTTTTTGGCTGGTCGCACGAGTAGAGATTATTCCATAGTCAATAGCAAATAGGATTTGTGTCGAGACTTATATATTTTTGTAATAATTTTTTTTTCTTTGATACGTTTTATTTTACAATAGGTTAAATGTCTAAAAGTTGGTTTCTTTTCAATGATTGAACTTTAAAAAAATATTTGTCCTACGCATTGTGTCATTTCTAAACCAAACAACAAAAAATAAGATACTTTTTGGGGTAAGGTGAGACATTGATTTGAGCAAAAAATCTCATCTCAACTTACTTTATTCATTAAATAATATTACCAAAAACTTGCATTTTTTATTGGATTCTCCTCATTTTTAATGGCAACCGAGAAGATAATTGCAAAGCGTTAGCTAGAAATGGCTCCTTTTTCTACCTAGTACCCCTATTATTGCACATTTGAGGCAGTATAAGCCGAAAAGGTACTTTAAAAACTAAAATAACTATGCAGTACAAAGTGCGAACAACAAAACCTTTCCACTCATAAAATGTTGAAAAGGTCTTTGATTCACATTTCATTATCCCAATACCCCAAAAAAACTGTGCAGCTTAAATTAAAACGAAGAAAGTCTTTATAATATTTTTGCATAAAAATATACTTTTCGGTGAGATGGAAAAGCAAAGAGGGGGAAAATAGAACACAAAGAAGTCATTATTTTGCTCATAAAATTTATTCGTGCCGAAGTGCAACAAGTGGCGATGATGGTTATGTTGACTGACAATCCAATCCTAATTTTATATTGGCATGTATGTCATTTTACACGGACTATGGCTAAAGGGACGCAATTGCATAATGTTCTATTTGTGTGCATAATAGTTCATACGACACTTGTCTTTGGTCTCTGCTCTGATCCACTTATTTGCCTTCTTATTGGAAACTCAAGAAAGAAGCTAATATTTTATACTGAATACTTTCCGTGTGCATTAAGTGGTGACAGGTTATCTCTGGAATGTAGTATTTTTATATAGATGACTGTATATAACACGGACAGGCAAATCGCAGTCTAATACCATGGGGCAGAATTTCTCCCATTTTGGAACCTTAATGTATAATTCGTTCTAATATAATGAGCATAATTAATACGACAAGCGTTAGTTTTTTACTCAACAAAATGTGGCAACATGTATAAAACCAAATTCTCTATTTTATTTTCTTACTTTAGATAGATTTACAGCATCTGTATGGGAAAGTTTCATTCATAAGTTTTAAAAAATTTCTAATTATTTTGCAAATTTTTTTTGAGTAAAAAAGCTAACTTAAGCTGTTTTAGTGTTACTCATTAAAAATAACTATAACAATTTTATTTAAAAGAAGCAGAATCCTGTCCTGTTCTGAAGGCGCCGATATCCGACCCTTGTTACCAGACTGTTTTGGATGCTTTTTTCTTAAGAAAAAAATTTTTTTTGGTGAGATGAAGAATCAGTGTGTGCTTTGCGTGGGAGAGAGGGCTACCACCGATGTGCTCAGTGTGCATTAAAACTTCATACTCGAGTATCGCTGTTTCCTGAAAACCATTTTACTATGGATTTGTCACGAAGGATTTTTATAAACATTTTACTTGTTTTGTTGTAAAAATGTTGACTGTATGTAATCCAGCTTATTATTGCTTAGAATGTTAAATTAATGTAATTGTTTCTAAATTTGTAAACATAAACTTTATAAAAAGTAGATGTACATTTGCAAAAATTTAGTCATTTCAGTCATTTGGTGTTAAAAATGGAGCAAAGTTCTCGAATTTATGGATTTTTTAATTTTTGGTTAAAGTGCGATAATAGCTTAAAAAGAAAGTAAAAGTTATTTTATATAAAAAAAGACGAATAAAAGAAGCTTCAGAGTACGCAACCTGATATATTTAAAATTTGAAAACTGCGTAAAAAGTTGTGATTTGAATACACAAATCATGTTTCCACCGAGGGACGAGGGTCAAGGCCAAAGCCAAGATCAATCACTATCAGAAGATAAAAGTGAAAGTGATGAAGAGCCCATCATTAACAATAAGTTATCATCAGTATCAGTTTCCGCTTCTGCTCCACCTTCGACATCTGCTGATGCAGTGATTATTGTATCCTCATCCGAGGAAGACACAGATAATGACCTTATGGCAGTAAATGAACTGGAGGAATTGCAAAGATCAGTGTCTGGCAAGCTGAGTAAGTATAAGGAGCGATTGGAAAGGAGGAAAAAGGTGAGGAAATCAAAAGCTAAGGAGGTTACCAAGGAACAAGAACAGGTTCCAACATTGCCAGGAGCCTTGGAACTTGAAAAACAGAGAAACTTGGAGTTGAAAAGGAAGTTAGAAATGGTCACGGAGCAGATGTCACAGGGTCGGCTAGAACTGTCCAAAAAGTTGAAGAGGGCAAGTTTTCGGGAACAACGGATGGTTGTCGAGGTTCTAGACTTTCCCAAGGAGGTAGTAAAATATTTATTTATTATAGTTTCATTTTAATTATCTGTTAAAGTGAAGATTTAATATTATTTATTTACAGTACTATGATGTTGCGGGTTCCATTCGGTATCGTGGCAAATTGAATGACTGGTATCCTCGCTTTAATAATCATTCAAAAGTTTCGAACCGGCCTGAGTATCAAAATTGGATTCAAACTCGGGTTAATGATTTCTTTCCTGAAGTTAGTTAATTGTTATTTCAAATTAATAATTATTATTATTAATTATGATAATTTATCCCAATTAGTAATTATTCGAAATTGATTTTACAGGTTTTAAAAATTATGTGGAAGCATTTGGAGGAGCGAACAAAACCGGTTCCCCGTTCTGAACAAATCCGTGGCAGTGACCTTCTCACCTGCCGTCTTGTCAGCAAATCCTGGAGAGATTTAATCGACAAATTTCTGCAGTCAACGTCCCTGGAAGAAAGGACATCATCTGTCATCAATTCCAATTTCCAGATGACCACTCAAGTTTTCACAAATTGTAATAAAAATATGGAAAAAGTTGTACGGCTACTTACCTTTTTTAAAGAAAACAGCTCTTCCATTCATAATCCATTCCCGAGTCGAGACTTGGTTATCAGGGACTGTCCGCTTCAAAAGTTTCGGTTGGAGGAATTGCTTGTAGATCCGATTACATGGTGCTTGTGCACGTATGGTCAGCACCTTCATTCATTTTCTTATTACGGAACTGAGGGTTCAAGGGAGTTTGAATATCGTAACGCAAGGTTGACCCTCCATTTGCTGAAGAGACTGCCCAATTTGAAGTCACTTTTGTTGTCCTTCCCGTATTCTGTTGATGGCGACACCCATTACAGTAGCAATCCTGCTGAACCTAAGAGTCCGAGCTTCCTCCCAGCCGTCAAATTCTACTCCCAATTTCCTGTTATACCGAGCCTGATACGCTTGGAATGTCGACGAGTTCAGAGATATTTAATACACGCCATTCTGGAGTCCAATCCTCTGATTGAAAATCTAACTGTTTTGCCATTTACCGATGGCGAGCTTTTTTGGAGAAGCTACAAAGGATTGAACAGATTTTCCCAGCTGACGCAGCACGTGTCCACGATTGGACAAATCTGGGCCCTTGAAAATGTGAATTGGCCCTTGAAAAAGATCTCGCTGTCCAGTACTGGAGTCCAAGAAGAGCTCATTGACCTGGGTGCGGTTTTTAAAGTACTACAGCATTTTTCTGCGACTTTGACGGATGTCAGCTTGGAGTTGTTGGTGAGTGCCAGAGAAAATGAAAATCTAAGTTTGAAGCTGCCCCTACTCCAAAATTTATGTCTTCATCTTAAAGAAAACTTGGTTGGAGGGAACATCTCGTATGATTTCCTATTACCGTTGACTTCTCTCCAAAGTTTGAGGATAACTTTGAAAAGTGAGGATGAGGACAAATCCGCTGAGGAGATCGCCGGGGGAAACATGGTTCAAGTTATTATGCTGAAGGGTTATCTTAATCGTCTGTACGATTCCAACATTTGGAGTATATTTCCAGCTTTGAAGACAGTAGATGCCAGTGTTTGTTATTGTTGCGGTTCTTCTTCAAGGGAATTTAAATATTTAAGAAGGAATTAAAAGAGTGAATTGTTTTGTATCATTATTTTATGTTTGAATATTTGCTATTGAATAAAATCAGGACAATCTGTATGTTTATGAGTACAAGTTCTTTAAATATTTATTGGTAAAATTTTTATTTTTTGCACCATTTAGTATTGCAATAGATATCATAATTGACAAAGAACGCCACACAAACAGAAATGCATCCTTCAAAATATTTTATACCTGTTTTCGTTTTCCAAAAGGATTCGTCATATGGACAGATTTGGAGATGGACGACAAGACGACATAGTTGTTGTTGAAAATCTTGTTTTCAAACGCAGCGCACGGGCATAAGGACGCCACGGAAATTGTGAAGAAGCACTGCCACTAATCTGGCGTGTTTCGACCACAAAGTGGATGAGTCAATGCATCCGATCCAATTAGCTCTGTGGAGTGGAAAATAAATTTTTTTTGATTAAAACTTTAATTTCCTAATCGCCAACTTTTCATTTAAAATAGACCTATGATATTTTTAATTATTTAGCTGATTTACTGAATCCTCCTTCAAGTGAATTGATTTATCTCCTCCACTAGCTGCTACCCCCAACGACCGTCGTCACCTCCTCTTTGTTGACTATTTGGTGCTCCAAGTCTGCTTATTTTGCACAGCTCCTTTTCTCCAAGACCTTCATCGTCCCCCAGAAAATCAGCCAAGCAAGATGTCTAGCCAAACTAATTACTTATTCATTAAAATGTAATTGAAGTTTACAGAAGCTTAATACAAGGAGATTAGAGGAGAGTGCCGGAAATAGGTGAGATTAAAAATTTCGCAAGATGCCCTAATCATTATAACTCACATTGTCTGGTCGACCAATGGGCTGGTGTCCAACAACAACGCTACCCAAGCAAATGTCTGAGAGAGCCTCCAAGCAGTCCAAAAGGATCCTAAGCGTCTTATCATTTTCCTGTGTGGTCCTGTCGACTTCTTCTGCATCGCGGTCACGCGGTGGCAGTAAAGTAAGGGTCGAGATCATTGAGGAGGCACAACACGGTATCCGAACCCGAAGCACGCATCACCCCACATTTCAAATTGTATAACTTTCTGCAACCAATTGGGGGAAATTCGGTCCTAATATGACCTGATTGTGTACGCAGCGTCCCCACCACCAATAGAAACGAAGGTCTCAGTGGGCCCGCTCCTGGACCTGGAACTTTTTCCGAATTGAAACTATTAAAAAGCACGGCAGGATCTCAAACTGGCGAATATCATGCAATTATTGTCTACATGAAGCTGGTGGCTCTCACAACGAAGTCACTGGTACTAGGTCACTGAGGTGTCGTATTAGAACTGGAGACTTGTCCCATCTTATTTGGTAAGTAATGAAGAGGTCATCAAGCCTTTCCGAACCAATTCTGAAACAGACCCATGACTGGTCCAGAGACTTTTACTGGCCAAGTTAATGGAAAATCTAAGATAATTAAGGAATTATTTAAGAAATTTGCATTGCTTTGGAGAAGCTTGTTGGGGGTGGGAAAATTACATGTCTGAATTGCCACAATTTTGAAAACACTGTCAGTCATCAGTAGCCCCGATTAAAATACGGAGATGGCCGTGTCCCTGATTCTTTTTCAGGTAATTTCCAACTTCCACACAGCTTAGTGGCAGCCCAACCCGCATCAGCAGTTCCATGAGCATCAAAAACCGCTTATCAGTGACCGCTTTGGTGATCCAGTGAAGAACTGTGTAACTGCTGGGAAATCCGCTTCAGTTGTTTGATGCCATTAACTAGCTGGACAAACAAATCAATAATTAATTAAAGTAAGTAATTTTAATAATTTTCAATGTTCCCAAATTAATTAAACTCCTTAATGAACGTCAATAAAATGAAGTCTTGAAATGAAATGAAAATTTACCAAGGGAGGTGGTGGTCATCATTGTCATAGCAACGGTATCATTCGGCGCCAGCTTCCAAGTTACAAATCTTGGCGAGTGCGTATTGTGTTGATGAACCTAATCAATTAAAATCAGTTAATTATTATTATCAGCAATTAGAACATATTAATATTTAAAAAAATTATGCTCCCACTTGAAATGAACAAATCTAGCTTTCAGTCACCAGTGCAGATGAGCAACAGGCTGCATTCCAAACTGTGATTGATCTTGTCTCGAAAGTGGTACTTGAAGTCGTCACTTGAGGCGTCACCTCCTCTGGACCCTTTATTGCTTATATGAAGTTGCCCACAAGTAGGATCGGTGGAGGAAATGCTCAAACTCCAAACTCCTCTACCTCCTTCGTCATCGTTCATCGTCTCTTGAACATGTTGATTCACGTCATTAATTTCTTCACTGGTGACCGGTGTTTTTATTCACTGGTTTCAGAAGAAGAGAAAAAAAATATAAAAAGGATTTGAATCCCGTGCCGTAAATCTCAAAAAATATGGGGTGAGTTGAGACAAATGTAGCGTATGCTATTTATAAAGCAGTGTATTGGCATTACAGCACGAAAAAAAACGATAGCAGAACGGTGAAGCTTGTTTTTTTTGGCTGGTGGCATGAGCAGAGATCATTCCATTTTCATGGGAAAATACAGTATATAAGCTTTGTTAAAAATTGATATATTTTTGTTATTTTTCTGTGCCCTTTTTCGTTAAAGATACAATTTAATTTAATCAACCAAAAGGTAAAACTTTTGGCACTGTTTTTGGTATGATTCTTGAACTTGATTTCAAGCCGCCAAATGGGATTTATATTTGGTTAGTCTACGTATTATAAATTAAATGATCAATATCAAAAAATTAGTTAAATTTTACCTAATTATACTCTTCCAATAACTTTGCATCCTACTTAGATTAAAAATAGTAGCTTATATTCTTTATGTTTAGCCCGGTGGTAAAAAAGTATCTGGAAAACGCATTGTGTCATTCCATAGCCAAGAAATAGAATACATAAAAATATAAACTGAGACTTGAGCAAAAAATCAGTTAAAGGGAAAAAATAGGGAAAACTCCCATAATTTTTTTCTGAGCCATAAAAAATGAGTCTCGCACCATTTGAGTAGTAGTGGAGTGGTCAGTGTTTGTGCGTAAAAAAGCATGTTTAATTTACCAGACTGTTTGGCTTTGGCTTATGTGTTCAAGATGAATTTGGGTTTTTTGAAGCTGTGGTAACCCAAGGGATCATCGTAAAGTTACTTATAACTGGGAAGAGGAAATGGAGGTGGGAGTAGGAGTAGTGTTCCTGTTTTGAGCAGAGAAAAGCAATAAAAATACAAACCTAGTGAATTTCTTTGGTGTGGAAATGGCTTGTTTTTATGCTGAACATGGACGTTGCACATTTGAGGCACTAGGTTCCCTTTGAAAAAAAAACCAAAAATAAATTTAAAGACCCAACCAGAAAAAAACGTTATGCAGACACTCATAAATTGAAAATATATTGCTTTAAAATGTGAGTGTTTGCTTTTTCTTAATCCTTGGCCCCACAAAAAAACTGTATCTTCTTAAATTAAAACAAAGAAACTCTTGTGTTCTCACGCTTAATATATTTTGTTGCGATGAAAAGGATCTGGAGAAAAACTAGACCAGAAATCCAAGATCGTAAGAGCTCGTATTTACATGCGGAAATACAACAAGTGGTGGTGGTGACATTATATTATTCCTTTCATTCCATACTGGCATACATATAATGCTGTTTCACTATTTTTTTCTCGGAGGCTGAGCAAAGTGAGAAGGGTTGCATAATAATATGGAGTGTTTGTATCTCGGACAGTCCACAGCACACCAGTCCCCTGTTCTTTGCTTTTATTTTATATTTTTACTCACAGCGTATATGATATTGTTTGCAGCATTTGTGGCGTAGCGTGCGCGACTTATAACAATTAACTACGTGGCTAGAGTGCTGAAAGTAAGGGCTTGGTGGTTTTGGATGATGAAGAATTCAACGGCATTTGTCTTGTGACCTCTTGACCACGAGAGATCAAATGTATGAAACTTAGAAGTTGGAACTTGGAAGTTGGTGATAATGGAGAATGCAAAAAATACATGAGCTTTGTGACTTCTTGACCTCATTTGACCTATACAGAACAAATGTCTGAACCTTAGGAGTCGGAGGTTATAAATGACGGGGTATTTATTGGCATAAATTTCGTGACCCATGAACCTCATTTGATCTAAAGAGGTCGAACGCAGACAGACACGTGCTGGAGAGCTGAAACATTTGACTTATGATTTAGAAGAAAATTTAATGACAAAAGCATCTTTAAGGTATTATTTGAGCAAGTTCGCAGCTGTGCGTACTTTGAAATTTAACAATTACCAACTCCTGAAACAAGGCAATATTTTTTACTGTGTATTTACAATGTATATTGAGTGATGTAATATAAACTATATGAATTTATTTTTGACTCTATATGATATTATATGGAGTACGGTTTTTCTGAAGAAAAGAAAAACTTTTTGTGTGAGATGACGAGTCAGTGTGTTTGAGCTGTGCGTGGGAGGACTAGGTGTTCGTGTTAAGTGTGCATTTAAACTCGAGACTCGTATCATTTCTTTCTTTTCTGCTTTGAAACACATTTTACAAGAAAACTGATAAGAAGATTTTTAATAATTTTTTAAATACTTTGTTAAGTTTGTTGTAAAAAGGTAATCTGGACGTTTTCCAGCTTATCGCTTGGGGTTTTTACTTATTAGAAAATTTTATGAAATACATTTTTTTTTGAAAAAGGCTCGAAAACATAATTGGTTCACAAAAATCAATGTTTTAACTTATAATTTATTAAAGTGGAAAAAGTTTAAGTTAAAAGGGGGAAAAAAATTCAAGAAGATTGCCTAATTCAAAATAAATTAAAATTTCCATTTTCAAACTTGAAACTGAAAATGAGTACACATTACACTCAGTTATCAGAAGCGGAAAGAAAAGTCAAGAATGCTAAACTTGACGTGATTTTCCAGTCAAACGCTGAAGCAGATGGTGAAGTGGTTGAGGCATCTTCACCTCCAGAAGTAGAGATCACTTTGCTCCAAGAGGAATCAGTGAAAGTGGAGAAAAGTGGCAACATAATGTCCAGATTAAATGGAGTGGTTTCCACAGTGACGAATTTATTTTGGATGGGCTCCAGTCCCAACAAAAATGCAGATTGTCTTGCAATCGAGGGGAAGGATGAAGGAAGCGACAAAAGTTCTATTCCGGAGACAGTGGGCTTGAACAAGGAATTAGTTAAACCAGAAGATTTGGAAATGATGAACGAAGCCATGGAGGAATCCGGAGGAGAAATGGAAGCAGCACTTCCAGCACCCGTACCAAAAAAGAGATCCAAAATTTCAAGAAATAGATCTCGTCTTGGAAAATCCATCCA
>JAQFYG010002575.1:0-14387 GCA_034694325.1 Entomobrya corticalis
GAAATGGTCAGTCGACGAAAAGGATTCGATGAAATGGTATATTCGATGAAATGGATTCGGCGTAATATCCGTACACCCATCTATTCGGTTGTGAAAAATATTAAGATGGCTTTGCATTTTCTTATTTTTTGCCTTCAACTCATTATTACGTAGCTGTGAAAATGGGCAAAAAGTGCCATTCTATTGACGCACGCGAAGATAAATGGCCTACGGTAATGTTAACGCCAGTAACATGTTCTTGAAAATCTGTGGGTCTTCATATCAATTTTGTAGGATACGTAAATACGCTTTAATCATTTTGATTTCTACACGGTAAATGCAAAACATTCTAGTATATATAGGTAAACGTACTTAATAATAGAATGACTGATGACTGGAATCATAATATAGCCTACTTAGTTATGGAACTAATTATTTATCGAATAATCCACAATCAATTAATCTTAGTGTTACAGCAAATAAATTAATACCTTACCAATACTCATTTTTCATTCAACAGCTGCACGGTACGGTACATTGAATTGTGTGTTTCAGTAATAATCGGGTTTGCATCTTTTGCAACTTGCAATGTGTGTTTGCTTTTTATACAAATAATAATAAATTGTATACAAACAAAGTAAAATACAATGGCGAGAGTTTGCCAAAAACAGTACGTGCTATATAGTACTATTGACTATACTTTTCCAATAGCAAGTTCATTTTCATATTTGCGAAAATGTTTAATTTTTATGTGTAGTAAATCTCGGGAGAATTTTTTCCACATTTCTCAGAAAAAAAACATGGGATGGAAATCCCATTTTTTGTGAGAATGGTTGTATAAAAAACCAGTCGTCTAATACATCATGTACACGTGTATAGGTATATACGAACCATACACAGCACAGCATATTATAGTCAATAGCATACCAAAGTTCAAAAATTGTCGCGTTACGTTATTTGCAAGAAAATAGGAGACTCGACTTCAACTGAATTCATGCACTACGAATAATGATGAGCAAATACAAATTGCCCGATTGTTTTCCCACATTTGCAAAGTTACCAAAATTCATATTTGTGATAGGTTTTAGGAAAAGGGCCCTAGTTCGCATTTTGTCTTTTTGTACGAAACTAGTTAATAGCGCCCGTTTTTGACAACGGGCTCTAGTTACGGACGTGATAGTTTAATTTATATTACACAGGTAAAATCTCAACCAATTTGATCCGAAATTAATATCTCCTGTGCGTTTATTTACTTCAGTTGACTTAATTCCGTCCATTATTACGTAATTTACGTGAACTGACTCAATTCAACTAATTATTTCGTAATTTATGGACACTGTTTCAATCCAACCAAGTATTACGTAATTTATCCTAAATTACCCAGTTGAACTAATTATTACGTAATTTATCCTAAATTACCCAGTTGAACTAATTATTACGTAATTTATCCTAAGTTACCTAGTAGAACCAATTATTACGTAATTTACGTGAACTGACTCAAGTCAACAAATTATTACGTAATTTATCATAAATTATCCAGTGAAACCAATTATTACGTAATTTATTCCAAAGTTCACAGTCAAACCGATTATTACATAATGTATCCCAAAGTGCACAGTCAAACCGATTATTACGTACATTACCTAAATTTATGCGAGCTTTAAAATTTCAATTTACTAGTAAGTAATTTATACGAACTATCCAAGTTTAATTCACTATTACGTAATTTATGCGAACTATCCAAGTTCAACTCACTATTACGTAGATTATGCGAATTATTCCAGTTAAACTCACCAATATGTTATTTGTGAGAACGTTTTGTCTGAACGGCGTTTAGAATCCGTAACTGTATCCCTAGAAAATCGGTTTTGACGGTTTACTTCAGTTTTTGCTTACCGTTAACACTCAAAACCCTAACGATTACATCAAAAGTCCAATGGAACACATAATAGTATTAAACTTTTTCTTTTGTTTTGGTTAATTTTTACCGCTTAAAATTGTAAATAAGTGAAGATTATTGCCGCCATCTCTATTTTATGGTCTAATATATGGTGTCGTTACAACTTTGAGCGTTTCTAAGATCCTTCAACCAAAGGATACACCAACCTTTGCTTATTTTATTATTATTATAGATACAGATAAAACTCGAACAAAAATGCGAACTAGGGCCCTTTTCCTAAAACCTATCACATTTATCCGAACCAACATGTTATCTCGTCGGCAGTTACTTTATTAACAACGTTATCCAAATGTATAATCTGTCGTCCATACACGGTACATTTATATATTCATTTCATAAGCAATAGAAAAACCTATGTTGTATGTTATTACTTACTTGCTACTATGTGCGAATTTTAAGTTTAAAGTCTTCCAATAGATAGGTACCAAGGCATACAGGACAGGTAGTATTATTATCATGCAGAACAGCTTCTCAAGGAAGACATTTACAAAAAAAACTATTCATCAGTATAATAGCTGTTTTATTACAAGTCTATTCGCACATGTTGTTATGTGGTCATTATTTTCTAAAACGATCACGTACAGGCGTCATTATCTTTTTGTCTGGATGTAGTAAACGTGGTAGTTTGCATGGTACTATATTTTGGGAGTTAACTTTAAATATGAATGTAGTGTAAAATGCTGCATCAGTCTTAATGTTTTTTGTCAGAGTCAAACAGGAATCGAATCCGCTGCATCAGCCGTGGGTCACAAACAGTCAGCATGACGGTGACAAATAATTTTATAGAGTTGGGAATCCGCAAAAGGAAGAATAATAAAAAATACTATAATTCTCCATGTCGTAGTCAGGTAGTCACAATAACACAAATTAGTTTTCTATGCATGCTCAACTCCTCTATAACAGTATATAGCTGACTTTGCACCTTCTGTCACTTTCATCCAACACTGTGGGGTTGATTTGGTTGCCTGTTAAGTAGTAAGTACTAATCATGTACCCAATAAACTATTATAATAAAAGGATGATGAATTTTGTAACGCCGCCGCTCTATACGCTGCACCGTCTTTATGCACATAATTCAAGATAATATTATGGAAGTCCATTTTTGATCATTGGATATTAGGGATGGTTATTTAGTAGCGCTAGCTTTTTAATGATTTTATTCACACTGTCTGCACAAGTCACAATCTTTCACAAAACGACTGAATGTATTTTCGTTATACTTGCATTTATCTGCCAGTGTCAAGACTTTATGGGAGTGTCCATGTCTATGCATCCATTATTGCGGAATATTATATTTTCGATTGTTTAAGTTTTGAAAACGAGTAATTTATTTTTAATATTACTGCAAACTCCAGACTTTCTGCCATCAGCGCAACTTATTTACTCAGCTTATTATTGCTTAATTACTTCTTATTCGATGTTGCTGGTGGAGGTTAGAATAACAATGCAACAATATAATAGTCGTTCCTGTACTGGCTTGCAAAATAAAATTGGTATTAGATGAGTATATTATCCTGTACATAACTCATAGCTTACTCGAAAACTCAAAAGACGCAATCAATGCACCCATTTCATTTTGCACATGTTACTCACAAAGCAGAGGCTTAATTTGGCCGTTCCTTTCAATTTCTCGCTATTAGGTTAATACGTAAAACCTTTGAAAGCACTAGTACCTCTTCTTTTAAGCATCACTCTCGTTTTCATGATTTCATACCGTTGATTCCATGCAGAAATGAAAAGGGAAGGGGAGGATGGACAAACAATAGTTAATGCTCAAAAGACACTTTACTTTAGGCTATAAGAGCTAACTCTCAAACTACAGCGCTAAACATGGTAGTTGATGTTGATAGTAGCGATGATGATGATGATCATGAGAAACGACTACTACTTTACGTTTTTTAGAGGTCGAGCTCCCTTTCAATGAATATTTGTTGATGAGGTACATGCATGAATATTTTGAATGCAGACTGTTGTGGAAAACGAGTTTGCTCGATTAGTCGCAGCCAGAATGTGATCTAAAGAACAATTCTTGAAAGCTTACTTCATTCGCTATAGAATAATCATTGGGTAAGCAAGATTCCGTATTAGATGGAAATTTTGGACAAATATCAACTCTAGAACAGTTGTCTAATCAAGTGGCACCTATATTGCGTGGCTGGTTGCTGCTGCTGGTATTCCCTTTTTACCAGTTTTTTGCATATAAAAATCATTTGAATTCATTTTTTGCAACTTTGGATAAAGTGATTGACGATTAGACATACATAGTGTTTTTTACTCAGTTTGTGGTTTTGACAAAGAGTTGTTGTGTCATTTGAGGAAGTATTTGTACTTGGTCTTTGCAGTGAGTATTTAAATTTGAAATTACGATTCAAGTGATAAAGTTTAAGAAATATTGATGGAGGGTTGAAATCATAACCGGCAGTTACAATGGAACGAAATAAAACCAAAATTTAAATGCGCACGAGTTGTCTTTATTTGGACATTGGTCTCGCTCGCAGGCCGTTTAAAAGTGAAGAGGTGGAGTAGTGGAGGTGATCAAGTGAAATTAATAGAAAATCATGGCTTGTATTATTTATGGTTTATTGTGAAATGACTCGCGAACGACGTTGGCAGCCCTGTCGTCTAGCCTTGTCCCACAAAACCCTAATAGAAGCCAAGGGTTCTCTTCCGTCTCAGTGGCATTCAACTTACCACTTGCCGTGAATTCAACAACCTACCGCACCGTTATTAATAGAAACTATGTATATCGCAAACAATTATCTCATTGGAGCGCCTCTAGTTTTTGCCGTTTGCTCTTGGTTGTGCTGCCAGAGTTTAGCCGTTGAATATGGACGTAAGATGATATTTGTAATTGACTGTAAACTTGTAGTTTATCTTCAATAGCCAATATAACGCTTTTGAAATTTGTGTTTGTTACAGCATTTGACATTTTTTGTATATAATAATTTTATCCAAATTTTTGTGTCGGAAATAGCATCATTAGCATCTCTGACCGGAGTTTTTGTGAACTGGAAAGGCCCAGACATTTGGTCTTTGGAATCCGGCAGAAAAGTCAAGCTTATCCAGTATTCAGGCTATTCAACTGTACTTCCGCTAATTACCGGTAGTTCTGAGGCCTCCTCAGAGCAAATCTTTCAGGAAAGAGGAATTTCCACAGTTGGCGAATTTACAGTGGAAGCTCCTCCATCGTAAGTGCAATTTTAACGATCTTTAAACATGCATGCTTTCATATATTGCATGGTTATCTATACGGCGCAATTATACCATTAATGGTGGGGCGGACCTTGATAACCGTACATGTGAAGAAAAAATATTTAGTTCAAGATCACTGTTCTGTGAGCCTTTATTTCCTCAATTTTATGAAGCAAAGCACTTTATAATAATGCAATCCATAATCATTTTGCTTACCCATTAGATACGGTGTCATTGCAGTAATTCAAGAATTGAAGTTGCGCAAAAGCAGTAGAGACAGAGGATATAATTCTTCCGTATGTCTTGACTACATTCAAGTAAGATTTTTATCTGACACAGTTTATTGACAGGTGCATGTGAACTTATTTGAATTATTTTGCCCTAATTCACCATGAACTTTTTTATTGCAGTTTGGAGAACTGAAAAACGTAGGACCTGGAAGTGTGAGTGGGAAGATTTGTGGAAGCGTTCACAGGGATGACATGACTGTAAAACCATCCGGCCTTATTGGGCCAAGGACCTTTATGAGTCCTGGGGGCAAACTAAGAATGGCATTTAACCATGCTTACGTCTCCGAATTGGTGGATGCCCTGTTGCAAGGGGGTAATCCGAGGAAAAAGGCACGCCTTCGAGTAGAAGTAGCATTTACTGCATATAAAAGTAAGAGCTTACTATTAAATAAAATAGACAAGCGGACACCATGATTGGAGAATGCTTTAATTTAGTTTTGTTATTTTTTTAATAGCTAATTGTTCCGACGAATGGATTAACGGGACCTCAGATGACAGCACTGAAATGGAAACTTTTGAAGCATGTAGTGATTATACCCAACTAATTAATCAAACGTGTATAAGTTCAAAGTTATTGTGCGACGACATATACAACTGTGGTGGTGACGGTGAAACATTAGGATCCGATGATCAACAAACTCTTTGTCCAGATAAGCCAATGAGAACAACGGAAAAGGAGCCAGATGAATCCGAAAATGAGCCAACAGATCGACCTAGTGCGTTGAATAGTTTTTTGAGCATGTATGGAGGCTCGACAAGCTCATATCCATCATATCAGTTTGAACAAAGAAAATTTACGCCCTATGCCTCACCTGCGGATTCGCAAACCCCATTTCCTCATAAATTGTCACCTCTAAGCCATAGAAAATTTAATTCTTCCAGTTTCCTCAACAGTAAAAATTCCGGCAGTAGTAGTGCAAGTATAAGTAATAGTCAAGCTCCAGAGAATGAAGTTCCTGCGCAAGAATCTATATCAGGTGACAACATAGTCAGACCTGTTGGGTCATTCAGTGTGAGTAAATCTAACACTGGTGACATTAACGAAAGCCTTCCCAAAAGAGTGGATATCATTGGACACGATGATCCCTCATACGGAAGGAGAGAATTGGCAGATGCCATCAACAGTGTGATATATGGTGTTGCGTTGTTCATAGTGTTTACAATATTCATCACATTGTTTGTGATCTACATTGGACGGCGAATCCAAATGAACTTGAGTGCGAGAAATTCGCGAGATAGCATGGCCCCCGTGGTGGCCGCTACAGTGACTTCGCCGTCAATTCGGCCAAGTACAACTACAACAGCTGTGATAAGAAGGGACAACTCGTCTTGCAATAACGCGCAAACTAGGGAGTTGTCGTTTTCCTCGTCAAATACAACTGTGGTCCTTGTCACGCTACCTCAACAAACGCAAAATGGGGAAGGAACCTATGATCTTCCGCCAAGTTATGATACTTTATTTCCTACTCCTAATCAAAATATTGGAAGAAACCAATAATGAAGAAGACAATTCAATACACAATTTTTAAAATAATGAACTCATTAGAAAAAGTCAGTTAGTTTTTGTGTTTACCGGCTGCTTGCGAATAAACATAATCTCGATAATTATGATAAGCATTGTGTAGTCAGATAGAATTTCCTGTTTGCATTACTTATTAAGGTGAATTGTGGTATTATTCCATTTAAACATTTTTCTCATGAACCTTTTTCACAACAAGCAGTTTTTATATGCCTATACTTCGTATTAACTACTCACAGTTGCCATAATATAAACTATTATATTTATTTAAGGTTGAGTTTTTATACTTTAAAATTTTTAGTACTTTAACGTAAAATCACAAATAATTGTTATTGCATGCGTATTTTTATGGTTTCTTATTATATTATACTGTGCCATTTATTACTATTTACCTCTACGACTATTTGGAATGGAAACTCATTATTCGCTGAAAATTCTCACGTGAGAAAAACTGCTTAAGAGGATTTACAGTGTAAAGAAAATCTTTTACAGTGACTATTATGTGGATCATCGGTTCAGTATTTCAGGGACGTGATATATGATGTTAATAAAAACAGTAATATCATTAAAATGATCAACACAATAGTATTAAAATCATGTGTCTTTTTATATTACTTTTGTTGTATTCTGGTCTGAATTGTTAAAAAAAGAAATCTGCAAGTTTTATCCAGAAAGGAACAGAATGAAAAACGTCAGTATTTCTTTTGTCTTGTGATTGCTCTTATTTAAAAAATAATAATGCGACATAAATGAGTTTAGTTTTGCATTCATTAAAATGTGGTACAATGAAGTATAAAAAGTATAGTTAGTTATTATAAGTTTTATAAGTATGGGAGAAGGAGTCAAGTCATTATTTTTTTTCTGAGCTAGTGAAGTCGAATTTTCTAAAGGAAGGTACAAACAGAATATATTATTTAATTCTGCAGCATTTGGCAAACATCTTTATGTACCTCCACATCAAGAATATACTACCTAAATGCGATAAAGATACAAAATAACAGGCATCAGTAGCAGGAACAATAATGCAATGCCTGCTGGAAGAAAACAATAATTGCAGAGTAGTGATGAAGTGGTCGCAGTGAGGAGGTAGTTAGTGGAAAATCAACTTTTTTCGCAATCTTTCGTTTGATTACCTGTGAAGACGGTCAGCAACAGTACAAACAATATAATATATAGACTCGTGCAACAAACAAACCAAACCACATATTACAATTGATGAGATTTCAAGTTTTTCTATTGCAAGGTCACTGTCAAGGTGTCCGATCACAGTTCATATTAATCACAAAGAAGATGGATGCAGGTGGTCTGGTTACTCTTCTTTTACATTTTTGCCAATACGCCTAACTCTAATCCATCGTTTTCATTTTATTGTACTGCTTGTATTTTTTCTGATCATTTTTCTAAAAGCCAGACACTTGGTCCAATCACTTATTGCCTATACATTTTATTTTTTTGAAAAAATGACTGCACTGCACAAATGACAAATAAGTATATTTTAAGAATGTATATTCTACGTCTAATAAATATACTGGATAAAAAAAAATAGAAAGTAAAATATAATGTCGAAATTCGCAGATTTGTGATCACTAAATTTTTATGCTCTCATTTGAAACTAGATTCTCAGCTACTCAGCTCTCTACGATGTAAACTTATCCGTAACGTAAAACAATACTTGTACCCGTACCGATGCAAAACGACACTTTATTAGTTAAAATGCTGACGATACTGATTTCTCAAAATATATGATTCTCAATAATGTAATGTTGTGACATAGGTATTTATAAGCATCAGGTTTATTAGCTAAGGCTAGGTTTGCAATAATTTTAAAGGCGCGAATTAATTAATTTCTTTTGTTTCGATTCAGTTTCATTTATTTGGGGAAAACCTAAGAAAAATGCAAATTTAATGTTGTAAGAAGTAAAATTGTATTTAATCAATACATGAGAGTAAGCAGTACAGCCAAATAAATAAAACGTCCTACACTTTTTATGATTTTTGTCTGTTGTTGCACTTTTGGTTTGGCAAAAATTAAATGCTAATATATTCAATGATGATGGCATGTATAAATGTGTAATGCATGTGTGAATCTTGTCATTGCTATCCATACTTTTGTCTGCTCTTCTGACACAATCTTACATTACCCCTTACGATAAAGTGGATTCGGATTAGGTATCGTACGAACACCAATACATTTTAAGAAATGATTGTAATCAACTAAAAAGTAAAATAGCTATCTCTGTCAAAAAAGAAGGGTTAAATGTGACCTGTCAGTAAATTTGCAGTCGTTCCATGTGTTGGTATATGAATGAATCCTATGAATATAAATAGTCGTTGTTAGCATTTGCTTTTTACATTTTGCAAATAATTGTGTGAAGGAAGAACTTATTTGCTGATAATAACAGCGACGAAATTGGACTTTTTGAAGCCAGTGTCTAGGAAAACAAAAACATGCGAAAAGACTTGTTCATTTCCTTATTGTTACTCTTTAGATTTTTATATTTTATGATGTTTAGAATCACAACAATCACAAGTAAAGCGTCTTCAGAAAAAATTATAATATATCGGCCAAATTTAACGGTAAGTTAATAAATGGAAACGAAGTAAAGTGATCACTGATCACTTATTCTTGCAACAAACAACTGTACGCAGGCGTCCATCTATAATTTTATAACTCGTCCTCGCCTCAAACAATAAAAAGTGGTTATTGATAAGTTGCGGTTACAATGAATTCCTGTGACAAGTAGGATATAAAGCTGAGAGATTGCACCTATTAGCTACTCCTTATACTAATGCTGCGATGACAGCTTCCGCAGTTGAGTGTGGATTTTTCTTCAATACATAATTTCCACCTTACCTTTGGTCTTCAACGAAAACCTCACGCTCATTGATTTGAAAGGCCAATGTTTTCAAGTACGGATGCTTTTATTTTAACACTGATTTTTCCCGATCAGTCCTATCAAAATTACGAACTAAGAGCAAATAATCTTTGAATGAATTTACTAATAAGTGGGGACCCTCTGTTCAAGGTGATTCTGTAATGGTTTCAGATAAATTTTTGCGGCTTCTTCAAGAATATCCTCAACAGTTCAAAGATGAAACATTTAAACAAAGATCAAAGCGCAAAATGGACACAAAGGAAATTATATAGCAACAATTGTAATGAATGCATGCCTTGGCATACCCACAGTATATATAAAAAACTATATAAAAACCTTAGAATGCAAATTATCTTGTTCAATTCAATATTTTTCAATTTCGCAATCAATTTCCTTTAGCAAGGATTTCTAAATTTCAAGTTTAAGAAATGAATAATTTAACATTAAATACAGATTTGTAAGTTTATAGAGTCCAGGATGAATGACAAAAGAAACAAGCAAAAAGAACTGGACCCCACAGTTCGGCGTACGTGAAAGTGCACAGCTATATTCATTATAGATTTTTTTGAAAGCCGTAATTCTTGATTGTCCTATAATATCAGGACTTCTCTTTACTCTTACTGTTCCAACTTTTGCAGGACTTTCCATAACTGAAACAGGTCGATTAACAGAATCCGATATCCCATTAAGTTCACTAAAGAAAGAAGCTCTAGATTTGTCAGCAGGTATTTTGGTTATTTATATTATAGTTTATTGCTTGGTGTATTGCAGTAGTTGTGGATTCGGGGAGAATCAGAACAACTTTTTTGGTCTGAGGAATATGTACCATATAAAATTCAAAAGCCCCGTATAATTTAAAATAATTTGATGAACGCACTTTCCAGACTCAGATTCCCCTACAACGCTACTTCTTACTAGAGAAGCTGCAATGAGAATCACAGAGCAAGCAATAACAACGGCTTTAGGTTCTTAATAAATGCATACTTACCACTTGCAAACATATCATTATAAAATAGCGCAACACTCAGCATAATTTTATTAATAATATCGCACATTTTCAAAGCAGACAGTGCCTGGTCTGAGATGGTCAATAAAAGGTCTGAATCTAATCCCAGCCCTGTTGAAATTAGTAAGGCAAGTTCTTTGACCCCTAAGAATAAAAATATCGTCAGCATTGTCGGAAATGACCTATTTATCAATGACACAAACAAAAGATCAGCATCAGGACCTACACAGCAAAACCAGCATGAGAAGTCGACGGCTCAGGAAAAGCCGCCTAATAAAAAGAAAACAGAGAAAAGCGAGAAAAAGTCGCAACAATCTACTGGAACGAAGAGAAAGGCACCCAGTACTTCTTCAAGTGAAGTAAAAAAGAAAGCTACAAACATTCAAGGGGCATCAGCAAAATCCTGGGAAATTTAGCTAATAACTAACGATAAGTCTCATAGACCATATATAATAACATCAGGTATGTAATCAGGTTGCGTATTTGTATCATCCAATTGCAAATTCATCTTTAAACTTTACAGCAAAATTATACAACATTGCAATTTAATTGGAAAAATAAAACTCGAAATTTACGAAAATGAAAATTTCAAAATTGCAAGAAAATTAGTTTGCAAAATTTTACATTTTAATTTTGCATCCTCAATTCCTCATCTACCAACTAACTACACTGCCTACACTAATGAAATACAATTCATGCTTCATACAAAACTGAAAACAAAGGACGAAAAGCACAAGCGCAACTGCTCTAACCAACCCATTCTCAGAGGTTTGCAGAAGCGGTCAGCGGCTTGCTCTCGTGTGTTCAAAATGCTAATATACGCTTGATGCACCATAACATAAACATTTCAACACATGTTCCATTTCCACATGTGGCAAGAAGCTACGAGGAAGCACCAAGCTCAATGCTTGTTTTTAATTAAAATTTAATCATTCATCAATATCACTCATGTATACAATTTAGGAAAAATATAACTTTTTTACATTTACCATTTAAACATTAAATGAGAATTTTTCCTTTCTTACAATAATTACTTGTTACATAAAAATGTTTACGTATTTACGTACATAATGATATCTCGTTTTGAGTTTGAGAACTTATTTGGGCAAATTTGCGGTCCATCCATACCCATACCGTGTGCTGTGAACTGTTGACTGTGATGTATGTTTAAATACAGTCCTTTTAAGTAACAAGAAATGATTTTATAAAAAATATATAAGGAGTTTTCTACGGAAAATCTGAAATTTATTACTGCAGTCACGGATTTCTGGAAATTTAATAACTGATTGATGTGTTCATCTCTTCGGCTTTAATCTTGCCTTGCCGATCAACTTGACCTGGTCGCACACAACAATGAAGCCCTCTTCGAAATTTTATTGCTTGTGCAAGCCATTATTTTCACCGCACCAAGTGCTTCGTGAACAGCCTAGTCATTTTATTAAAAACCAATGGTCTGAATCAAGACGCGAGTTTGTTCGAGTCACATCTACTTATTTTAACGCGAAAAGAACTGATTTTATCGTCAGTTACGATAAATATAATTTAAAAGCCGTTCATAATCACAAAATAACAGGAGTACATAGAAATCATGCTCGGTTATTTGCCTCGATCCCGGACTTACCGGAGAAAGCGGTGATACATTATTTTAATTCTGACTCGATTGCTTTCTATGTTTAAAATATGATGTCCTATCAACTTTGCATTTAACACAAACTTATCGTGTAACTTGGAGCAGAAAGACGGCTTTCACGACCAGAGTTTACTGACAATCCCACAACAAATTGTAGAAAGGTTTCCGGTGAAATACCATCCATACTTAAAACTTTCCCGAATTGATCGTCCTATTGGTATGCTACTTTATATATTTTGTATACACGCGAGCTTAATTATGAGAATAAGTTTAGATGATATTGTCAAAATTGCAGGTACCTGGCTACTGTTTTGGCCATCTACATGGGGTCTTACTGTGGCATCTGGCGGAATACCGGATTTAAAGTTACTAGCCTTGTTTGGAGCAGGAGCCTTTGTCATGCGTGGCGCAGGTTGCACCGTTAATGATATGTGGGACAGGCATATAGACCCTCAGGTATTTCAACCATAAACCAATTATGTCAATACAAGCTGATTGCTTTTCCTAGCATATAATTTTTACTGTTAATAAACAGGTGAAAAGAACTTCTACTCGTCCACTTGCTGCTCGTCAAATCCGTATGAGACATGCGGCAGTTTGGTTAGGGGCTCAATTAAGTGTTGCGTTTGGAATCCTATTACAGTTGAATCCATCATGTTTTCTCATTAGTTGTGGAGCTTTAGGTACATTTAAATTACTTTAAATGAAGAAGATAAAGCAAGTTTTGCTGTTCTAAACGTGTTTTGGTACTTTTAAAATAATTCATATTTACTCCGTTTTACTGCTTCCACTTATAGGTCTAGTCTGTCTTTATCCTCTTGCCAAACGGGTAACTTACTGGCCTCAGGCTGTTTTAGGTCTAACCTTTAACACTGGTATTCTTATTGGATATGCCGCTGCGAGTCCTTTACACACAGGATTTTTTGAAACTCCTTATCTTGATCCTTCGTGTTTATCACTCTACATTTCTGGAATACTGTGGACTCTTATTTATGATACAATATATGCTCATCAGGTAAATAATGAGTAAAGTGGACAAATGCTCGAAATAATATTTGCAGTTGTAGCATTGAACACTTAACATATTTTGTCTCCACAGGATCTTCAAGATGACACTCTTCTAGGTCTAGGTTCTACTGCTCGAAGATTTGGTGACAGCACCAAATTGTGGCTCACGGGATTCAGTGGTATTATGGTTTCTAGCCTAGCCATTGCTGGAATCTTTGCCAATCTCAACTGGCCTTTCTATCTTGGCATTGGGGGTGTTTCAGCTCATTTGTTCTGGCAGGTACTTAAGAGAAATGTCATATTGACGGTTTCATTGAACCTTGTTCTCATTATGTATGAACTGAACATTGAACATTAATTTTGAATTATTTTACTATTTCAGATACGGACACTAAATATTAAAGATGCAGCGAACTGCGGTGAACGATTTAATTCGAACAGACATATTGGTTGGATGATTCTTTTAAGCCTTTTAGCCTCATATTTGATAAAGGATAGTGATATCGACAAGTTTAAAGTATTTTTCTCCAACAAAACCTCTTTAGATTCAAAAGAAAACGTGAAAGTTACAAATTACAACGGTCTTGTACCGAGTAGTATTTAAAAACGAAACAAATAGAAATTTTAAAATAAAGATACAAATTTTTACACCACAAATTTTGATGTAAGCTGTATTGTAAAAGCATAAATTTATAAGTGACACAAAATCGTTAATGCGTTTAATTCGCAGTTGCTGCATTAGTTGCATATCAGGTTTAACCAACTTTTAATTAGAAATTAAAAACTGACGGACAAATATTTATTATAGTGCATGTACAACCATGCCATATAATTGGTAAAGCTGGTATAATCAATTTAGATATGCACTATTTTTTATACTAAGTTTATATTTGAGGTATATTTAAGTTTAAGTTGAGTTATATTTGA
>JAQFYG010002576.1:0-14381 GCA_034694325.1 Entomobrya corticalis
TTAGAGTTTAGGAAAGGTAAAATAGCTAACTGATATACAAACTATTATACACCTAACAAGCTAGTTAAATGTTTTTAAGTAGTGTTCATTTCATTGATCTTGTTTTGTTTTGTGACGTGTACTTTTCTTGAGAGGAAAAGTTAAGGTGTGTTGATTCATCATCCTTTTAAATTATTAATTACAGGTGTGACCATTTTGTGGTTATCTCTCTGTGATTGTTGTTGAAGTAAATCGTTTTGAGGAACATGATTTTTGAAAAATTGGAAAAAAAATTTCCAACTTTAAAATCTATTTGCTGCTTCTTCTTCAAAACTAAAGAAGATAGTTTATTTAATGAAAGTTTAAAGTTTAACAAGACTCGTGTTCATTTATCTGAACAGAAGTTATTAATAAATGATGGCAGGAGTTGCAGAAATTGAGTTTAACAAGTGCAGGAACGGCCAGGGCCAATTAACTGAAATGTGGATGGAGGATGATGGCTACACCGAGATTTCACAGTTGCCACCCGAAGTTTTAAAAGCGATTGAACAAGTTTTGCCAAGTGATGATCCCCTAGATCAGTCGGAATTTGATGTGGTGGCGCATATCAACACTTTATTTCCCACAGAACAATCTCTCGCATCATTAAACGACGTTATTCAAACCGTCGAACAAGATATTTTTAAAGCTGATCAAGAAATCCGGGAATTTGTACGTCACCAAACTGGAAAAGGAGGTCAGGATGGGATCACTGCGCTAACAAGAGCACAAGCTTCTATTGAAGCCCTCGTCACCAAAGTTTTGGACATGAAAGGTCGCGCAGAACAAAGTGAAGCTGCTGTTCGAGATATGACCCGAGATATCAGACAACTGGACACTGCAAAACGAAATCTAACTTCCGCAATTACCACATTAAACCATTTAAATATGCTAGTATCCGGAGTGGACACTCTCCACACATTGGTCAAGACTCGTCAATACGGAGATGTCGCAAATCTCCTTCAAGGCGTCGCCAACGTTGTCGAACACTTTGATAATTACCATAACATTCCACAAATTGCCCAAATCGCGCAAAAAGTTAAAGACATTAAAAAAGAGCTCGGCGACCAAATCAGCTTAGAATTCCGGGAGTCATTTTCCTCAACAACTGGCAGTCTTCATGTGAAACAGATGAGTGAAGCTTGTCTCGTCCTCGACGTTCTCGAACCTCATGTGAAACACGATCTTTTACAATGGTTTATCCAAATCCAGTTAAAAGAGTATGGCGTCCTTTTTGACGAAAATGAAGATCTTGCTTGGCTGGATAAAGTTGATAAGAGATATGCATGGCTCAAAAAGCACCTGATCCAGTTCGAGGAAAGATATGGAGCTATCTTCCCCCAACATTGGGATGTATCCCAGAGAATTACAATGCAATTTTGTCATCAAACCAGACAAGATCTTTCCAAAGTTATGATTAAAAGAAGGCACGAAATCGATGTAAAACTTTTATTGAGTGCTATCCAGAAAACATGTTCGTTTGAAAATCTTTTATTTTTACGTTTTGGGGGTCAAGCTTTAGAGGATCATGGAGACTCTACTAATCCATTCCTTTCTTCACCGACAACAACAACAACAACACCAATTACTGAAGAAGATGAGAAAAATCCGTTTCTTCAAGGTACCGGAGGAGCAAGTAATGCTAATGGAGTATCCGCAAGTTCTAAAGACGCCACAGGGGCATCTTCTTCAGGTTCTCCTTCCGCTCCCTCTTCTCAGGCTCCTCAACAAGCTCAAGCCCAACCAAGAAAAGTTATCCAAAACAAGTTTCAACGAATAATTACCCAGTGTTTTGACCCATTTTTATACATTTATGTGGAAAGCCAAGATAAAAACTTGACTGAATTGGTAGATAAGTTTGTGGCGGACTTGAGAATTAACGGATTTCCGTCCCCACAGTCATCAGACGCTGCCGGAGTTGTTTTGGCCAATTGTGCAGATTTGTTTGTATTTTATAAAAAGTGTTTGGTGCAATGCACACAACTGAGTTGTGGGGAACCTTTGTTAAATTTGGGATTCGTTTTTATCAAAAGATTGAGAGACTATTGTAATAAAATTTTGCAGTATAATCTTCCAAAAGGAGGGAGTCAAAACACGCATTTGACTTCTGTCTCGAATATTACCAGGGAGTTGAGGGACCTTAATACTACTGGGCTTATTCAAAATTTTCAATCATTTTTAAAGGAAGGGGAAGTGACGAGGTTTAGTTCTCAGGAATTGTATAGGATCGCTTGTATTATGACTACGGCTGAGTATTGTGTGGAGACTACGCAGCAGTTGGAGGAGAAATTGAAGGAGAAGTTGGGACCGTTGGCGAGCAAATTGACCATGGATCATGAAAGGTCAATGTTTGTTGAGGTCATTGAGACTTGTGTTTCGCTGCTGGTTCAGGATTTGGATGGGGCTTGTGAACCACTTTTTACGGCAATTACTAAGGTTAGTAGTTATATTTGAAGGATAAATAATAAGGATTTAAAAAAGAAAAATATGGATTTTAAATGATTTGTTTTTTGATTTGTTGAATAGATTACTTGGCAGTCCATTGATAAGGTAGGGGACCAAAGCCCTTATGTCTCTGCGATGATAGCTCAGTGGAGGACTACAGTACCTACTTTGAGGGACTATCTGGCAACTTCAAGGAAATATTTTGTTATATTTTGTCAGCAATTCGCAAAGTAAATTAAGTGTTTATTATAATCATTTTGAAAGATTTGGATGTTGGTGGGGCAAAGTGGGATTTGTGTTAATACTTTATGTTTTCTTTCTTTTTTAAAGGTTGTTTATGGAAAAGTACGTCTCAACCTTGCAAAAATGTCGAGGAATCAATAAACTTGGTGCTCAGCAATTACTTCTAGACACGCAAATTTTGAAATCAGCTTTATTGGATCTTCCATCGATAGGTTTAACGGTTAAACGGAAACCGCCTGACAAGTATGTACAACTACGTATTCTGTACATAACCGAAAATTTCCAAAGAAAACAATTAATTTTTCTTATATCAAATACTTACTTTTATGTTAATTTACAGATATAGCAAACTAATTGTTCGAGAAATGGGAAGGACAGAGATGATACTAAAGGTGACGATGGCTCCTGTGGAACAAGTTCCTTCATTTGTAGACCAAGTTACTAAATTAGTTCCAGACTGTGGATTAAATGAATTTTCAAAAATTCTTGATATGAAAGGTTATAAAAGAACTGAGCAGGGTCCACTTTTAGAACTTTTTAAAACAAAGACTTCCGGTATTTATCATAACCAATTCCAAGAAATGGAATCGCCTGAAACGAATGTTGAATCAAGTCGAATTAAGAAACTAGAAAAATTGATTAAAAAACGATTGTAAAATGTTTAAAATGTAATATACGTATTTAATAGCGTACCGAATACCGAAAAAGTATGCGAAAATAATAATTATTGTATGTCTTGTCATCTCGTTGAAATTCTTAATACATGTATCGTTGATCGTTAATAATAACTTGTAAAATAAATTGGTTCCTTAAAAAACCGTAATAGCAGCAACTCAGAAATTTTGAATGTATCTTAATTTAAAGGTGCACGTGTGATATATTTTTGTAAAAAATATCAAAATTAAGATTTTTAAATGCTTTTGTCCATTATTTTGCATGAATAAATTATATGTATTTATTTAAGTATGCAGCATGAAATCATGTCAACTAAATCTCATTTAAATCGTAAAACATTGTCTTTATTCACTAAACTGAATAAAAGTGAATGATGATGAGCTAATTTTATATTGGAAATAACTTAAAACATTATTTATTTTATATATTTTTTTCAAATAGTTCCGTTAAAGTTCATTATGATTGACAATAACACGGCGAATCACAGACCATTGTCCTCTTGTTACAAAAAAACTTTTTAAAAATGATTGCTACTACAAATATTTTGTGTATTTTTTTCTTACAATCTATACGATTTAAAAGTCCAACAATTTTTTTGTTTAATTACAAATTTTCTGCAAAATATTCTTGGGTAGTATTTAAAATTTTGGTACAGTATAATGGTACAATAATGAACTTGAATACTTTTTAGTTGTAATTCTCACAATTAAGTGATCAGAATAAATATATATATTAATATATTTTTTATCAGATTTATCAGTCGATTGTTTTTCATGCCGTCGTTTTTTAGTTTATAGAGAAAAAACAAACTATTTTAAATTACAAATTTATGCGCTTTGATGCTTGGCAATTAATTGTTATTTTTTGGTAGGAGTTGAGTCTAGTTTTCTTGTATGTCCCCGAAAGAAAAAAAACGTGTTTTTTGCGATTAGTTTCGATAAAATACCTAACAATTAAATGTATCGTTTCAAAATATTGATTAAATTAAGAATTTGACATATTCTTGTGTAGATAATTATAACGAGAAATAGTAAATGTTTTTTGTTGACGTATTTTAGTTTTTGTTTAGGTAATTATAGTAGTAAAAAATGAGTGAGCTCTAGTTAGAAGAACACTATTCACGATAGATTATGTGCGAATCGCCAGATCCCATGGTTACGCTTGTCACTTCGTTAACTATCATGGCTGCAACTTGCCATGCTAATTCCTCTTTTGCCTGGAAAAGCATATAAATTAGAAATTAGCACATAAACATTGAAACAATTTGAGCAATTACTTAAGTATACATTCAATTCATTTATCCTCCTCTACCTTCTCCTTTTCGTCATAATTGACAAGTTTCTTCACCGTTTTCGCAATGCTTGATTCTATTGGTTGAATAACAGAATGATTAAGATTTGATTAGAATATTTTTTTGAAGAATGCTTACTTGATTTATGTTGATTTTAAAACGTTCTCCTTACCTTTACCTTGCCTTACAAATTCCAAGTCGGCATCAGCTTCGAATTTACCAAGAGCAGTTACTCGTCCCAAGCTCAATCTGCTAAGAAATTGTATGTTATAATTGTCATTTATTTAAATAAATTAAATATAATTAGTTTAAGGCTTAACCATGTTTTAAATAACTGGTCATTGATCATACCTTTTTCTTTGTGGAGGTGGACTAGATATTGAAGCCCCATTACTTCTGTGTGATGTTGATGTAGTGGATGTTGTACTGCTAATGCTACCCGAATCTACAAAGTGAATTAAAAAGTTAGGCCAACTATATTATATTTATATATGAAAGTTAGTCAATCAATCCAATACCTAAATTGCCCTGAGGGGATTTTGCCGAGCTCAAAGATCCGATAAGGTCAGAAAGGAATGCCAAATATAAAGATGATTTAAAGAAGCCATCTAGACATGAAACTTGTAGATATGCAAAGGCCTCTGCACTTGCTCTATCAAAGCAATGAGCAATTTCATCTTTCGAGCAAATCAATCTTTCCACATCACTTCGCACCTCATCTCGAATTCCTAAGGGATGTGGAGCCTGAAGCGAAATGAATCTGTAGACATGAAACAAGCAGACCCCAACATTTAATTATGAATTTGGACATGAATTGGTTCTAATTTGATTTTAAAAGATTTCTCACTTTTCATAGAGCACCATCGCATCACTCTCAGCAATTTTAAAGTCTATAGAGCATTCTTCATCTTTAAATTGTTCAGAAAAATTCAGGGCTGCCATTAAAAACTCAAGCACCTCTCGTTTTTCTTCTTGGTCCACAAACTATTTTAAACAGAGAAACAAAAGGCATTAGCATTTAAAGTTAAAATAACATTAAATTATAATTTTAAATCTTGAAAAGACCAGATTAAGAAACAACTAAATAGCGTACTTCCATAAAATAAAACAAGACATTTTGATTGAGAAGTATGTCCAAGAGTGTAACAGTCTCGCAATTAGTGAACATGTCAACTTGACACTTTATGTGGAATTTACTTTCCAAATATCGAGGTAAATACCTGAGATCAAAAGATTCATAAAGTTAATTTATATGCCTCTTCTTAATTATCTTAATGATGATTAAAACATAAAAATCTAAATTACGTACTGAGTCTGCAATACATCGTAAAGCCTTGAGTGAACATTTTTAATCCACGTTAAGCAGTCTTTTTCATCCTCATTTAAATTTAAATTCCCATCAACCATGTTGGTCACCTCAATACTGGACATCACAGCGGTACACGCTTCAATTTGAGATTTCAACTGCAAAGCTTCATCCTCAGCTTTGATGTAGTCAAACTGGTGAATATTCATCATAGACTGTGAAATTTTATCCCAGACTATAAACAGATCTTCGACACCTTCATGGCGCAGGAAGGCACTAAAATAGCTACTAGCCCAAGTCTTAATTTCAGCTACGGTGGAAGCACTTCGTCGATTTGACTTGCCCAGTGAGTCTGCGATGAGATCTGGCGGAGGTACAAAGTTTTGTAATGGGGGGATTGGCTGTACAAAGGACTTGTTCGACACCGGTGACGTAATTCCCACAATTCCTGAACAAAAAATAATCATTCATTAAGTTTTTTCAGAATGACGGGCATATCTTTAGACATTTTTATCAGTTTTTTACAAACATAATCCACTCACCATTTTGTGGATTTGTGTTCTGCTTGCTTTCCGCGTTTCGGAGGAAGAGTTTGCGTTTAAAAAATGGCATTTTTTAGCACCGGATGTTAATCATGTCAATTCAAATTTAAAAGGGTTGAGTTTGAGTCTTCTTGGAATTTGTTTCCATTATACGTATATAATACAGTGATATATTTTGATCGATGTGCAAGTGTTTTTGTTTGAGATTCTGTTACATCGTAAGCTGGCATTTGGCAAAGTCTCTTCGCATCCTAGATAGCAAACAACGGTAAAAACGGTTGATGCATTAACTTAAATGTACTCTAATAAAACATGAATGTAACGGTCTATGCAAAATATATTTATATACATCACAACAAAGACTATCAGTTGGAAAAGCAACCCTTTTTACTAGAAAAAATGCAAAAATAAAAATGTCGCTTCTTCTTCATTCATTAAAAAGATTCCAGCCTTTTAGTTACCTTTGTTGTAATCGTAGTTAAATAAACATCAAGTCAAAAATGTCTTAACAGTCTTTTAACTATAAATACACGTTTTGACATATTAAAAGTCAAGTTTCAAGTATCCATAAAGCAGTCAGAGATACAGCAAAACAAAATACTTTTCACATTAAAACTCTGTGACGATTTCTTTTTCAAACATAAAATTATTTACACAAGACGCCAAAACATAACGGCGTTTTTAATCTTTTACACGACCAAAGATTATCTTTTCAAAAACAAACAATTTAAAGCAAAATATATACGTGGAGCACCAATAAAACGATTGTACGACGATTTCAAAACTTTCAGCGTCCAACAACAACAGCACCCCCAAATTTTCTTATGCGAAATATACGAAAAAATGCGCACAAATAAAACCGTTAAAGTTAAAATATATAAACGTCGAGATTTTAAGGTTGAAAGTCTTTTACATAACGAACGGTACTGGTTTAACTGGATACAATCCAGTACTGGCAAACTTTAACTTTAAAGAAGATGACAGTTATATTTTCATCCTTTCTCCTTCATACTTTCACCTTTGACCTCTTAAAAATCTTCAGTTTTTTAAAAATCATATACAGTTAGTACACACCATGACGCTCACTTAAGCACAACACCAGTTTATTTGGTGAGCAAATCTTCTCCTTCTTCTCCTGCTGACCCCCAATTAAACTTTAACTTTAACATCCTGTTGTCCTGTCTCATAATCATGCCAGATTCGATTATCATAATACTTAATGAATTGATATACATATGCGACTATTTTAATTGCAATTAAAATATATAAAAATTATCGAGGGCAAGTGTGTAAAAAATATAATATGCTGTTGTGTTGTGTGTGGAGTTTACTTGTCTCCTGAATCTGAAATCTTGTTTCTTGTTTATTATGAAGCAGGTTACCTTTGCACAGACCTTTACATTCTCCTTCGTTGTTCGTACAGAAACACATCCTATTCTACATACATGATATAATGGGTTTTTTTCCGTTCCTCTATGTTCTTCTCAATGTAACGGTAAAATGTTAATATAGCACATATACTACTATTTTTTTTGCATAACATATAGTTATAGTTTAGATATTTAGATAGATTTTATAAATATAAAAAAATTATTCGACAAGATTTTTTTTGCAAAAAGTGTTGCAAAGCTTTGTAAACAGATGATTTTGCAAGTGCAATTTATCCTTTTACTTAGGATATCTGCTATTATGCGTAGTTTCTCAAAGGTCTGCAGTCTGCACCTTGCAAAGAGAATGCCGTATGAAAAAAAATCATAAGCATACATGAAGATAAGGATAAGGTGCCGCTTTTGTGAAACTTGAAAAGTTTTTACTCTGTCAGTCAGGCTCCTTGCGCAGTTATTTAGTAATAAAATATCATTGAAGAGAAATAAAAACCGAATTTTTAACCGTTTATTATCCGTGTCTATAAATCATATTTTTTGTTAATGATGTGTTGTCATTGTTTTTAAAGCTTGAGGATGATTGTGAATATGCGCATCATGAAATTGAAGATTAGATAATGAAACAACTGCGACGGAATAAACATGCCGAAAAATAATTTAGTATTTAGCTTACAGAAGGCGGTTAAATGTTAAAGTTAGTATGGATCTTTTTCTAATCTATATACAATATGCAGAGATATTAATGAGGAATACTAATCGCTTTTTATGAATATGACATGAAACGCAGGTTTTCGTGATGGTGGTGGAGGCTATATTTCTAATGACGAGGAACAGAGGAAAAATGAATGGTGTTGATATGAAACTTAATTAAGTAAAGTGCTGTAGTCAATCAACATTATTGTTTGTATCTTGAATCTTGTATATCCGCATGTATAAGATGATATGATGACTGACACACGACGTCGCACGATCGATAATTTTACATTTCTAAATGTCGTTGAGTATAATTAGATTTTCTTGTCTTATGAATATGAATAATTTAGTGGGGGAGGAGGGAGGAGGTTAACGGTAGGATTAAGACTTTCTCTGTTTATCGCGATATTTTAAAGTATAGGAGTAAGGTGTTTTAGTCCATGATGTATTTCATGTATGCAATATTATGTAGGTAGTCCGTACTAGGTACCTAAGGGCCTACTAGGTAATGTATTAAAAAATGTCTAAAAAATAAGGCCTCACATCTCCAGTTTCCAAGAAAACGTGATAAAAAAGGGTTCTGTCTTATGCCTTGTAGTAACCTATTACCATTTATATTGTAATAACTCTTAAAATATTTAACTTTTGTCGATGTGGTATTTTGTTTTATTATTTTTGCGTGCTAAAAATACAGAGTTTGTTACAAATGCAAGGGCTTATTTATAAGATTAACATTTAATATCTTACTAAATTGGCAGGTCGCAGGTGAACAATCTGATTATTTTTTTTACCCCGTTCTTTATTTCAAGACAGTTAACAATTGAAGCAATTTGCTCGTAATAAATGCTCAAAAAGAACAAAGAAAAATCCAATTAATCCATAACATTTAGCCATTTACTGATTGAAAAGGCAACCAGTGACCAGAAAAAGTACACAGTATCATGATATTTTTTCTCAAGAAATCTCCTCCTTTTTTGTAGAAATTCTTCTTTAAAACTTCACCGTAAACAATATCAAACGCTACACACCCAGCTATTTGGGTTTTAAGTAGCATTGTCATAAAAATAAGACAAAAAATGTCTTACGTGCTCAGATAAAGAGTTAAATGAAGAATTAAGTTAAATTTTGTGCTGATGTATACAAAATACAACAACACATTACTTTAACCTCAGCATCCTGTCTTTGTAGCGCTCATACCGGAGGACTTTGTAATATGTAAAGTTGTAAATGTCTGTAAAGAAAGTTGTTTAAAAATATATTATTATTATAGCACTGCAATTAACTTTTTTTTCCTACAAATTACTACGTAACGGGAAAATGAATATATTTTGTACTTCTGCGCAAGTAGGATGAATTCCGATG
The DNA here is from genome assembly GCA_034694325.1 of Entomobrya corticalis. Taxonomy (NCBI): domain Eukaryota; kingdom Metazoa; phylum Arthropoda; class Collembola; order Entomobryomorpha; family Entomobryidae; genus Entomobrya; species Entomobrya corticalis. Next base: position 9,961 of record JAQFYG010002576.1, read on the forward strand.
GTGGAATCAAAATCAGCTTTTGTCGCTCCCAATTTGATCCCCAGAGCAAATCCTTGGGTAACTTCTCCAGCGTTTGGTCCTAGATAATGGAAACCTACCACTCGTTCCTATAAACAAACCAACAACATTAAAAAAATCTTGTTATCGCGGGAAAAATAGGATATAATTATTTTAAATGAGGTTTAAGCGATGTAATTATAGCTTACATTCTGAGATTTGACGCAAACAAGTTTACAATAAGATTTGTTTTCGTCACGTTTAGGAATCGCGGCTTCTAATGGTTGGAAGTTTGTGTGATAAACCTCAATATCATCGGCTCCGAATTTCTTGATCGCATCTTCTTCGGACATGCCGATACACCCATATTCCAAAGGAGTAAATACAGTTGTAGGAACTTTGTCGTAATCTGTCAAGGTTGAGGCACCTTCAAAAAGTCTCTGTAATAGTTAAAGAACATGGACATTAACATTATACAATTTCAACTTTTATACAACAATTATACTTTTATTATACTTAATGATTATACTTCATCGTGCTTTTAAATACCTTTGCAAGAAGATTCCCTGCCTGAATTGCAACAGGTGTCAACTCTGGACGGCCCTCAGCTACATCTCCGATAGCGTAAATATTTTTGACTGAAGATTGATCTGCGTCATTAGTTATAATTTTGCCAGACCTAGGGACATAGATTATAGAAAAATACAATAAAGATTAAACTGACTTTTTTTTCAATAGAGCTTTCGGCTTTATTCAATTAAGCCTTTTATAATAACATTAAATTCATCTTTCACCTAGATAACTCCATTCCAAGATTCTCCAAATTAAGAGTTCGTGTACATGGATCACGGCCAATAGCAAGAAGAACAGTGTTCACTTCAATGTCAATGGTCTCCTCTCCGTCGGTCTCTTTAGCGGTGACCATCAACCTAGGGGGCTTCCCGTTACTGGCATCCTCCAGCTTCACAATTTTGGTAGGAACCCATCCACGATAAAACTTAATGTCGTGACTAGTCTCCATATAGTCCCCAATCATATCAGCAACTTGTTGATCAAATCCTCTTAACAAAATCGAACGTACCTGCAATTAATACAAGAAAATTATACAGTCATAAGTAAAGCCTTTTTGGAAAATGTATGGGGCGATTTGAACTATAATATACTTGAACGACTTTAGTCCTACCATGACTGATGTTTCGATTCCCAAACTAGCCAAGAATCCAGCACACTCCAAAGCGATGTAAGATGCACCAATACAAAGAGTTTTTCCAGGATTGTTCGGTAAGGAAAATATGTCATCAGACGTAATAGCCAACTCCAATGCTCCTGGAATGTCAGGATAACGAGGTCGACCACCCACAGCGATCAGAAATTTATTCGCAGTCAGAGTTTGCTTCTTTCCTTTTTTGTTCGTGGTCTACAATGTCATTTAATTATACATTTTAAAAAAAATCAAAGCACTTAACAAAATAAATCATCATATAATTACACAATGAAATTGAATTTACTACTTCTAACCAACCTCAATGGTATGAGCATCCAAGAAAGTAGCGTACTCATTCAGGTAAGTCACTGTAGCATCCTTTAGTGCGACTCGATATCCCCAGTTTAAGGACTTAATGTACATTTGAATGTTTTCCACCATTGACTCCCAATTATGAGTTGCTGTAAATAAATAAATAGTAAGTATAAATATACTCCTTATGAATGACCCCATGACAATGACGACTCAAGTAATTTTCATAGAATCCACTTACGAGGCTGAGCAAGATTCCAACCAAAAGAAGTAGCGTCATCCATGGCTTGATGAAGAAGCGAAGCCTGATGCATTAATTTCTTGGGAATACATCCAACGTTGACGCAGGTTCCTCCCAGTCCCCACTGGGTACCCATTGGAGTAGGTTGGACAAAGTCGCAAACAGCAACCTTCTTTCCCATTTTTCCAACAGCCTATATTAAAAGAACATCATTTAATTAAATTTTCCTCTCCTTAAACTGATTTAAATAAAACACATTTAAAAATAAACATGTTTCTCCTCTTCAATTTACCTTGGAAGCAGCTAAACCACCGGAACCTCCACCAATCACAATCATGTCATAATCATAAGTCGGCTGTTTTGCAGCTTGATCTCCCTGAATCAAAGGCAACAATTTATTCTCCGAATGGGCTTTAAATGTAGCATCACAGCCTCCAACGTGCTGTCCCTTGACAAACACATTTGGAACTGTGCGTTGTTGACTTTTTGCTTCAAGAGCATTTTGCCAAATTAAAGCCTCCTCTACAATTAAAAAATACAAAGAAAAAATAAGTTAGAAAATATTACCTTATCACAATCCACTCCATTTTCAAACCCTTCTTCAACCATGTTTTTACTATCATTATGCAAAGACCTGACATCTAAACCTTTTTGACTTGTACAATTTGAACCTACACCTCCCATGATTTTTAACAAAACCTATCATATCATCTAATCAAAAAGTTACTATTAAACATTATTAGAAAACTGCTAGTTGTTAACTTTAACTTTAGACAGACAATCATATAGTGCCAAATATTATGAATGGGTAACTTATATGAACCTCCCACTCATACTCATGCTTTTCTAACCGTGTAATAATAGCAATTTTTAATCAATAATATTGACATAAGCATTAACATTTACGATATAATCCTGCATGCACTCTACACTACGTGTAAGCTTCAAGTTAGATTTCTCGGATGATGGTGAAAACGAAAACAAGAACTTTCTCTTTTTTGTGTTCACACTGGAAAGCTTGCATTATCATAATACACTGCAACGGTTATTGATTGATGCCAAAGCCGTTACTACGTTACCGTTATCACCTATGTATTACATATGTTGGAAGAAACTCTACAGATAATATGAAATGCAATATTATGAAATGAGCTTTCGAACACTTAGATGCTGTTCTATCATTTCCATTGGTTTTATCACGTGCGTCTGTCCGTCTATGAAAATCATTTTCAATTGTATTGCTTTTTTTCTTTTAAAACAACAGTTTTTGTCAAAAACGGTATATAATTCGTTTCAGCTTACAAAGTTACACGCCCACCGAAGTTACTAAGAAGTTCATGCAAACTTTAAGACTGATCTAATATCTAATTAAGTACTTTCATTAGTATAAAGGCTAACGCAGCATGAAACATGGGCTATGGATGAATTATGGAGGGAGCACCAGAAAATATGAACGTTTTAATATGCGACTGCGAACCTTTCAATCTAAAACAGTCTAATTGTTATTTGCTCAGAGTACAATAAATACGCCCATGAACTTCAATAAATCAATATTAATCATAATAAGAATCTAACTATTTACAAATCTATTCTGATATCAGATATGGATAACAATACAATATTATACCCGCTGATGCTGATTATTAATTGCTAGCTTTAACCACTGACAAAAGAACTAACCAATATTAGGATAACTGCTACACTAAAGTACTTACATCTAATTAGGAATAATAAACTACAAATAAAATTATATTTTCATACCTGGAGGCATCGAATCCAGCTCGAAAACCACATACTGTACATTCAACTCCGCGAACAAGGCTTTCACCTAAAAACTCAAAACAAAATCCCATTCATTAGTTCCATTTACCAACATAATTATCCACCTAATCACCAAACACTCAATGACTCAATTAAATATATAAAAATAATCCCAAACAAACCTTTTTGCAAAACGGACAATACGATTTGCTAAAAACCATCACATCATTCTGACCAATAAACTCCTCAATCTTGGCCTTAACGCCCTCCGGGTCCGTAGGCACGGGAGGCATCCTCTTATTGTAATTAGCGTACTCTCTACTAATTAACCCAACATTTATCCCTCCCTTTTTCTTCCCCACCAAAAATCCACTCCGTCTCCCACTAAAACCCGACCAATCAGTCGACTGATTACAAAAATGTCTGGATACTTTAATCACACCTCCTCCTCCCACAGGCTCCGAAACAAGTTTAAAGTTAAAAACTAAAGGGGCAACTCTGTTAACAAAACTACAACGGGCTACTTTATATGCTAACGTCATTGATCGATTGTCATAATCAAATGACAATCCCCAACCCAACTAACTACCAACTACCTTCTTCTCGAACCTCCCAGAACCTTTTTGGGACTGATTACATCAAAAGACAACCAACAACCAACCAATTCTGCTGATTAAACCAAGTTGTATAAGAATAATGACGCAATAACCACTCAACCCTTCAACAAACTTGCATTGTAATTGCTCTTATCTACTTTACTCTGTTGATATTTAATTTTTTATCACAGAGACGCACCAGCAGACCTGCTGCCTTGTTGCGGTTACTCACTATCTATTTGTTATGAAAAGGAGGAGAGGTACGTTCGTTAATGTCCTTCAAAAACCTTTTTGTTCTAAGTTCTCTCCT
>JAQFYG010002577.1:0-14375 GCA_034694325.1 Entomobrya corticalis
TGTGATAAATAACTGAAAATTACACAGTGTTTTGTCGACAATTCATTGGCATTTTGTTTCATGCAAAGTCCCTCACTTGTGAAAATATAAACTATTCATACAAAGTCCCTCACTCGTGGAAAATAAACTATTCATGCAAAGTCCCAGTCTCGAACAAGTGAGTTATTTTCCACACTCACTGAGCGGAGCAAGTAAAATATTTTTCAGACTCCCTCCCTCGTGAAAAGCTACTGTCCATAATCCGTAAGGAGAGGGGCAACGCTACTGTTCAAAGTCCCTGAGGAGAGAAGCATACTGGGGAAACAGGAAAAGTCCCGCAACAGCAAAGAAGTAAAATAAAACAAAAGTCCCTACATTGCATAGAATTCATTCCCGATCAGTTACTCATTATCCTGTGAGCGAATTATTGGAATCCTTTGGAGAGAAACGTTGCGTGGCATCAGAGAAAGGGTGAATGCTTATCATTTCTGGACCTGAGCCGTAACAATTACTATACACATAGTTAACACGACATAGTAAAACTGGAAAAAGATGAAACATTTACCTGTGCTGATGGAATAGCTACTAAAGTAGACAGCACCAACAGAGTCACCAGAGAAGTCAGAAAACCACTTTTTCCACTTTTGAGTGAACCCATGTTTATATTTATTGTTATGTGTTTGGATGGGTGTATGGTTTGTATTATCAGTATGTAGGAAAATAAGTGGGTGGGGAAGATATATGTGCGTGTATCAAGTCAGGCATTAATTAGCCAGCCTAATTCATCGTTTCATGTTTTTATACTATGTACAACGTTTTGTTGGAATTTATTTAATAAAGCATCATCTCTAATCTAATCACTGACATGTAAAACGTATGCTGCACCGACGTTGGTGCATCTGCACTACAAGTGCTGCAAGATGTACTACAAAGGTAGCGTATCCTTAACGTCATGATGTAACCACAGTTAGTATTATTATGTATAGTAATATAACCTATACGCCAATCTTCAACGTCATGAAGTCATGACACAGTGCTATATTATAATATAATATAACTATATGACATTATCTTATTTTTCCTTGTTATAAACACTTACTTGATTTTAATTGGGTAAAGTTGTTTTTGAAACATTTAATGATTTAACTTTCTACCTGGAAGCAATTTAATGTCAACTTTTCCTCAGCGTGTTTGAAGATCGACTGAACCTAGATTGGTTGGACAAATGACATATTTATATAAAAGCAAAATATAAACTTACTATGCAATTTGTCGTGAGAATTTAAAGTGTTTCTACTTAGGGGCTGAAACCCCAAAATGTAATCCCTGTTTTTTAAAAATGACACATTATTCATCTGTAAAGCCGTGATTGCTTTAAAAATAATACACCGACGCATTTTTCATGAAGTGGCTTTTTAACCCGAAAGACGCACAAAACTGATAAAAGTTCACAACAAGCATAATATGTATTTTGGCTGCTACACTTATGTACCCACTTGATCAAAATTTTAATTTGGGTAATTGAATTCTATACACCGTTCAGCTTATGTTTTCTTTATTAAATCCTATTGGTTTGTTGAATAAGCTAAGATATTGGGGTCCACAGGGTTCAATGTGACCGACATGAAGATATAATAAAAATGTCTGATTTTCAGAAACGAAAAAGAAAGTGCGTTGGTGAAACGTAAATCAGTTTATTTTGGTGATATCTACAAAACTGAAATTAAAGGATTTAGAATCAATTACATAGGCTCATATCTTTACGTTATTGGTCTACAATAGCAACTTTTATTGTTCGCATTTAAAAAATAATTGTTACAAATAAAGCCTATGATGAAAATAAATAAAGCCGTTGGCTCAAGTCTCCACTGACGCTGAATTTGTTCGTCAAAGAATACATCTTTTACTACAGCAGTAGTTTAAATATTTTTTTTAAATTTTAGGCCATATCCATTAGTTTTAGACAGTACTTGTTTGATATATAACATTTCATAAATATTTTCACAATAATTGTACAAAGTAATGTTTTTTCGTGTAAGAACGTTAATTTAAACCAAAATCAAAGCTTTTTGCATTTATGCAGACATACTTCAGTCTACTACTTGCACGAAGACAGCACGTGCGAAAAGCATTTCTTATGTTTACGCATGACAGACATTTGTGTAGAAAACTAAACTGGAATCTCTTACGTCGTTGATAGTTAATATGTTAAGTGTTTACCTTAAGTAGCTAATATTAGTGGACGATGGCTTGAATTTGTAGCATGTTTGAGCTCCGTAAAAAAATAAAAGAAACTTAAACGTGTACCAACTTTTTTGTAATGCAGTCTGCAGCAAATTGAAGAAAAGTGTAATGAGCAATGATAAATTGGAATTGGCCCGCATAATAAAATTAGCAAAATTGCCGAACGAGCCATGTTCAGTGGACACGTTTTGGAAAAACTGATACCATATGTTTTAAAGGTATAACAGTATGCAGCATGTAAATAATGCGGTAAACCAACTATATTCGCTCATAAAGTAAATGCTATGATGCAAATTGTAGCAGTTTTTTTAGCGTACATCATACATAGCCATAAGTAAAACCATCTTGCAATTCTGAGCAGTTTGTTTGATGACCCCATATACAAATAACAAATAAGTTTTCATCAAAAACATCTAAAAGATTACATTATTGCATTTTCACACTTCCCCATTCGTGTAAACCCGGATGCACAACGAATGTTAAAAATAGAGTTCCTTTCATTTTAGCTGTGACAACTCAAGCAAACACTGCACATTTTAGAGTTTGAGGTGACATAAATGTCTTCATTAAACAAAATATGTTCCAATTAAGCAGCGTTTGTTGTTTGCATGCGGAAACCGCATTCTACAGATGCGGTAGTTGCAACTTCACCATAAGAGAGTTGGTGCACGGAAAGAATATATTAGGTGTGCATAGTGTTGCCTGATTATTCGGTTTTAAAAAAGTTTTAGAAAACTGTTGGCATTGGAATGAAACAACAAAGAGCTAATAAGCTTAACAAACTTAATTGTGAGCGTTGGTACCATTGCAAAAAATTTTGTAAAACCGCAGTAAAACATTTGTACCTTTCAATTTACTTTTTCATCACAATTTTAAAAAATATCTAATAAATATTGTGCTGATGATGAAGGAGAGGGCAGACAAAAACGGAATGTACACAACATTCAAAAAGTTCAATGAAACATTATTTTCAATGAAAAAATGAAAATTCTTAAGTCTGTTTATTATTAATAGTAGCTAGTCTTTGATTATTTATTTTGAAAGACATTTAAAGTGTTGACTAGAACAGCCTATATTAGCATTAACTACAATTTTGCGCAAACATGACTCGATTGTCCCATTCCAGAAATGGCACATGGGTTAAAATCAACGTAGGTAAACCCGTTTTTACCCGGGTATTAATGGACTCACATAGCGGTCTTATCACGTGGGTTGTTGGGTACTGGGGTCTTTCAATGTTAAATTTGAAATACAAAATGGCGCGCTTTCTACAGCTCCATTTAAAGACATTTATTAATTTGATATTGCCCATTAAAATCCACAACCCATTAAAGCCCATTTAACCCGTACCCACAGGTTTTATTATTGCAACCCGGGTTTTTGCCATATCTTCTCCATTCTCATATAATTATTGATTTTCTAATACTTCGTCAAAAATTTCCAGGTGTTTGCAAAATCATTAAAAAATTTTTTAAAAGGTTTTAAACGATTAAGCGTTCTCAAAGCAGTTACATTTTCCAAAAAAGCAGCATTTTTATTAGTGAGAGGATTTTAAAGATTGAAACTAAACTAAACGATTGTAATGAAAAAAACAAATGCAGAGTATATTTTCGTGAATTTATTCGAGAATTGAAAGTGCAATTTTATCAAATGGTGCTTTTTACAAGTAGCAAACAGTGCCAGGCCTACCATACAAGCGCAAACATCATGCTTCTGGATCAGAACAGGGAAGTAGTTGATATGAAGACACACAACTATTTACTTTCTCCCAAAAATTGGGGGAACGCGAGATATTTGAGGAGACCTAGTTGCTCCAAGAATGTCATTGTGATATGTTTTTCATGCAAATCGTTTTTTAATTAGAAAAATACATATACATATGTACTAGAGTTCCTATTAAAAATAAAAGAATATCAAAATTTAAAAACTTCACCATCGTTGATTTGAGTTTTTTGGCAGGTTAACTGGCTACCATTTCTCTTTTTATTCAATATTATTTTTTTTTAAACTTTGAAAAAATCGTTTTTATTAAGCTAACTTAAAAATGGTACAGTCAGGAATATAACTTTTCCATTGATTTATAAATTAAATTACAATTTCAACTACAGTAATATATAAAAAAGCTGTTGTTTCCCCTTTTTTATAATAAAAGAGAAAGTCGTTCATTTTTTAAATTAAACCGAAATTTTTTAAAAATGTTTTCCTACTCGTTTGTTAATTTTGAAGAGAAATATGGAAATGTTGCAAACGAGACACATGAAGTATTCTCCGGAAATGAATATAATGATAGTTTGGGGTAAAAAGCATACAAAACTGTCTCCAAATTGATGAAAAAAGTAACTAAATAAGTCAAATTTATGTAACTCCAATTGTTTTTTATGTTTTAATTATATTTCAATGAACATAAAGGCAGTTTATAATTTATAAGTTTGCAGTTTGTAGTGGTGGCCATGACTAATGGTTTAAATGACTGGGACAAAAATAGCTCAGTAAGGTCATTAGAAATTTATGAAAAGCACACATGTTGAGTAGGAGTGGTTTTATGAATATATAAGTATTAGTTTCATCACGTAACGATTCACAGATAAACTAAAAGCAACTTGCTTTTAAAAAACAAAATAGGTTATGAATTCTTATTACAATGGTTGATAAAATACAGATTGACACCACAAATTTCAGTAAATTAACTTATATTATTGCAATTAAAATTAAACACAAATTTTCAAAACTTTGAACAAAACTAATTGTCAAATACTAAGTTATCACCAGAATTAACTGTTGCATTTACGAAACAAATTCAGACACTATGCCACAGAAAATTGTGTCAATCTTTTCGAATTAGAAAGTAAATAGATGCAATAGTATATTCAGGTTAACTTTAACTGAATAATTTTTAATTACTACTAATATTCAGAAATCAACACGGAGAATATTTTGATAGTGTCTACAACCATTACTACGATAAAGTTGATCTATTAAATATAGCAACAACATTTCCAGGTATTAAATCTTGAAGCTCATATTTTTAGATTTTCATTGCTTCATATATAAATTCCTTGATATAGCCATTATTTATAACAATCTAATGAATTGAATCCTGCGTTTTCGTGCGCCAGTTCCAAAAAGACCAGCAGATTGATCTTTGAGTCGTCTAAAAATTTCCTCCAAAATTTCGTCATTAACCAGAACAGGAAGATCTGGCAGATCCTCTGATAAAAAATCATTGGGATAACTCTGTAGGTAAAAATAGGTGAAAAAAAGCACTTTAGCTTTTTGAAACAATTTATTACGTTTTTCATATTTACCATTTTTGATAGCACAGCTTTGACCCATGTCTGAAATACCAGGTCTTCCTCCGCATTGCTTTCTCCGGGATAGTTACCACGAACCCATTGTCGACTAAAAGTTATCTGTAAAAGTAATTGATGAGACAGCACAGTATACTGAATTGATTCACTAATACGTTTTGGGAACTTAAGCTTTTTATTAGAATAACATGAAAAAGACACCAGTGTTTACCTGTGCAGTGACAGTGACGACAGCAAAGAACACCAAAAACATAATCTGTGCGGAATGGCTATTTGCCCCTCGGCTAAAGCGCATTTTTATATTTTTGCTTTGCAAATTGCAGTAAAAATATTACACTGCTTGCAACAAGTTATGTTTCTTCTGTTTTCCTCCAGATGTGTTGTCACGTTGTCTGTAGTACAGCACTTGATTACTATTTGCCTGAAAAACTTTGTACCTTGGGTTTTTATACAACAGAGAGAAACAGATCGGGGATTGATACGTGGAGTGTCCAAAAACTTTTGAAAAATGCTTTGAAGTCCATATTTAAAAAACACAAGTATGTACAAATTTCCAAAGTTTAATGGACCAAATTTGCGATAAAACCTAATATTGGAAATCGTGTTTGGAGGTTAGGTGTAAGTATTTCTAAATTTGCTTATTTTTAAATATGTTGATTAGAATTTTGATGAACAAATGCAGTAAAAATTGTCACCAATATGAAACTATATTATATATTATTTATTCCAAAATATTTTCTTGCTACAATTTAAATGCGCTATGCTTGTTTAAATAGTAGAATCCATTCTCTGTAATATTCTATTTAAAATCGAAAAATACTGGTCGCTCTTCGCAATGAACCCTCTCAAAACCATTGGATTTGCTTTTAGTCTACTATAATTTTTAAACATATCTTTTTTAAAGAACTAACATGTTTACGAAAGTAGAGCTTTGTAGGCATCAACAAAGTCTGCTGTTATAACATAATCAAGGAAAGTACAAAACCTAGTAAACCATTACCGAATAATGACTAAAAATCCTAAACATGTACAAATGCAATTTAATTTAAAAAACTGCTCAAATTCTACCGAAAAATAGCTGTGTAAGGACAAAAAACCATGAGCAGTTCAATAATAGCATTTTCTTACTCAATAAGAAACTTATATTGGTATTTTCCAGCTTCATCCTCTGTACATGTGTACGTCCAGTTCCGTGAAACTGTCTTTAAATGAAAACTTAATTTGAAGACATTCGTAGTTTGGTGTTGGGAAATTTGCTCTGCTTTTATGAAGAAGATACTCTTTTTAAAAATAGAAAGTGCAAGTTTTACTTTATCATTCAGCTTAAGGGAATGTTAAACGAATGGAAAAAGGTATGTATTTATTACAACCATATGAATTTTTGATTTTGTTACAATTTTAAGAAAGTGTGATATTTGTACAACAAAGAGCCATAGCTAATGACAATAACAAATTAAGTATGCAGTAAGTTCTGACAAATTGTTTAAGCCATCAATAGAGCATCAACAATTCTCTCAAAAAATAATTTTGATAAATTACAGGTGTGATCCTTTCAATAAAATTAGTATCTTCAATACTTATTTTTGCAATAGGTAGTGATTTGAGAAATTTTCGATAAGATTTTGACTCTCTTCCAGACAACTGATGAGTTATATCTACCAAGGTTTGCTTCGACGTTTGATGAACTTTGGAACAGAATCCAAAGAGAAAATTGATTGAAATCGTGGCATCCGTACAAATTATGATATTGAGCAGACTCAACCAAATATTATGCAGCAACATTTGTACGATCTTGACTGTTGACTAATTGTATTATTTGTAATGCTGCAAAAACTTGTCCAGTTCCAAAGGACAAACGATTAAATACCACAATTGATGAGTTAATATGATTAAACATTTTGACAAAAATTTGTATTTGTCTGTACATGTGTGCCATGTGTTTAACCCTTATTGCTTTGAAAGAACTTGTCCTGCTTAATTTTCTGATAAATTACAAATATTTCATCAGTCAGTCAATAATTCATATGTAATCATTGATTAATTTTTTAATTAAAGAATTTCCGTTTGAAATAAAGAACGGACAGGATTAGAGACACAGATCCAATAATTACCTCGATTGACCCCACTAAGCGCTGTTTTGCATTTACGCTCCACAAAACGCATGTCCCAGTAAACACAATCAGACTTTTCGAAAACTTTAAAATACGTTCAGGAACTCCTGCATTTGCCAATACAACTTCCACCAATCTTAGAATTACAGAACCAGGTGGGTAGCTAAATAAATTGAATGGTAAGTCGAGTAGAGAAATGGCTACTATGGCAATTAGAACTCCACAAAGTTTTATTCCAAATTTCCGAAACATTTTACAAGTGAACGTTGCAATACAAATAACTCGTTTTTCTTCTAATGAAAGTTTATCACCTGTTGAAAATACATTTGTAAACAATTTGACATTTCTTAAGAAGCAAAACGGCAAATGTTTACATACCTTTTCCCGTATTCCAGTACTTCATTTCAAAATTTACCAACTGATTTATACATTCCTGTAGTAATTCTCTGTTTCGAAGAAGTGATGCAGAAACACAAAGAGCCATTGTGTTTCCAGTTGCTACAAACATCCCAAAGGTTATCTGCATTTTTACTAAGTCATCATCTGGTTGTGTGTGGCCAAATATTTCAAGTTTAAATGCATATAAAATTTCAGGAGCTGAGAAAAATATTCCGAATATTAAGCTGAAAACATCGGGTCTTGAGATAAGATGATGATTTTCCAAAAGTCCAAAAGCATGATTTTCCGCCTGTTAGAAGCGGGATTGAATTTGAGGAAAGCACGTATTCTCTCAGACAACACTTCAATGTTGACAGGAGAGCCGCTCAAGGACGACTGCTTATGTTAATGACAGCTACACAGAGAAGAGGCAATATTTCACAAATTTCTAGCAGGTACTTAAGCTGCGAACTCAACTTTCTACTGTGATATTACTCCCTCCCTTGCTTTCTGTTTGTTTTTGTGTTTCCAAAATCCAAATTTTTACTCTCTAAACCCAAAGAAATTTGACATTTTAAAACTTTCATTAATTTTAATTAACGTACATAATTGTCTACCTTATGCTTAGTTTGTCATTTACAAAGTTTTTTAAACGTCAAAATCGTAGGCCATACAGCTTTTTGTGCACGTTAGCATTGAAAGATATATATATCCATGATTATGTTCCCACCAATGCCACATATAAATCAGTTAATCAAAGTTACCATGTCTTAATTGCTGGTAACAGACATCTTACGGTCGGAACGGTCTCTTACACTTAAAACAACAATGGGTCACATAAAAGATGACTTTACTAACGATAAGGGAAAAAGCGATTAACTGGTACTTAAATTTTTACATAAAACACAAGAAACATACAAAATAATCAGTAACTAATATAAAAATTTAAACACAAAGTGAAATTCATTGACACAACCATTGAAATGATATCGTCATGATCACATAAAAGGAATGAAAAAGTACCAAACAGTCCATTTTCTCAGTACAGACGCCCTTGAACGTAATTAACAATGTTTGTACAGTATAAATAAATCATTTTTCTCTGTAAAATAACTCAATTTTCTAAAATTGATAATAAACGGATTTTACAAAAAAAAACTCAAGTTTCAGGGAACAAAGATGGTTTATTCAGGGAACAGGAAAATATTCCCATATTAATATGGGTCAAGTTGATACTGACATTGAAAACCGACAAATAAAAGAAGAACGATGCAAGAACTGCACTTGCTCTTGAGACTGGTTTTAAGCAACCAGACAAGCAAGAAAATCAATAAATTGCGTAGGGGAGTTTCAGTACGCAGTGATAACAAACGACGACGTGACGTGAGACGTCAGACAAAACGTACAATACATAGTACAGTGTAGTAGTATTAAGGTATACATTACCTTGAAAGTATAAAAATTCCTAGAATCTTCTAGCAGAAAAAACGCCGCGACGCCAAAGATTGGCTGTTGAACGGCAGAGACATTTGTAGAAAATGCTATTAAAATTCATTGAAATGTATGTGCAGTGTCTTTTTGCATTTAAAGGGTGAAAAAGAAGATTATGAGAGATTGGTATTCCCAATAAATATTTTAATAAATGTATGTAAAGGTATCACTTCATGGTTGATCCCTTTTAAAACTAATCGTTCATAAACTATGGCGTTTTGTAATGGTGAAAAAATAAGCATGGGATAAATAGGAGTTTTCAGAACAAAAAGCATATTTTAACCATAAGTACCTAAAAGAAAAACCACCCTGACAAAGCCATTCACAATTCTATTGTTAAAACCTATCTGTTTTACGTTAGTTCCAATATTGGATTCAATGGGGTACATTTTTACTCTACTCGGTTTTATTACAACTGAAAACTAAGTCTATTTTAGGACTTGGCGTTTTATAAGTTTTCATGGGTTTACTAACCTTCACATGTTCAAACGCATAACCATACAAATATTACAAAATTCAATGCATAGTACTTTATTATTTAGAATCTCTCTATAAAGCGAGAAGTTGCCATTAAATTTTCATCATTCGTTTGTTTCAACCTCCATCAGCCAGTTGTCCATTTTCCGGCCAAAATTTCTTAAAACTTTTTAATTGTCCAAAGCTTTGAAGAAGAAATAACTATAAGAAATAAAATGAGTCAAATCACACCCTTTTTCAGCGGATTATTCGCAATTGTTGCTCTGATTCTATTATTTGGAGAGACCAAGGCCCTTCCAAATCTTCAAAGTGGTAGCTAAAATATTTAGTGGAAAGTTTCATATTTCTTAAATTTACTGAGCACCTTAAATTGTAATAATAAAAATTTTCACTTGTTTTATTGTGTTTTATCAAGATTGGCCACCCGATGGTCAGTACTGGAATTTCTTGAAATGGGTCAAATCAATATTGACGTTGAAAAACGACAAATAAAAGAAGAAAGATGCAAGAACTGCATTCACTCAAAAGACAGGTTTCAAGCAACCAGACAGAAAAGCAAAATCGGCAAATTTTGCATTGTGAGTTTTAGTAAGCACTGATAGAAAAATGCGTGAGATATAGTCAGAAGGGGGAAGGCAAAGCAATAAAAGCTTGAGTGAAAGTGCGCTGGAGAAAGTTGAGCTCGCCTGCTTGAACTTGAATGCGAGAAATATGGTGCTCTTCTAGATTGTCTAATCATTGTCTAGCTTTGGTGAAAGTTTTGAAATGATGAAAAATGATGAAAGCTGTAACAACATATGTTTTTCACTGAAAAGACTATCAAAGGTATAAACATTATAGAATCACATCCCTCTATCAAATTACTTCATAGTTGTTGTTTAAAGTTTACCATGATTTAAAGACTAACAGCTAGATGGCAACAAGTAGCCTTTTTGACAAGAACGGATCTCTATACTGATCTGTATTTAGTATTGTGGTGAATAAAAGCACAGTCTTTTGGGACACGATCAGGTAATTAACGCATTATTTAATTACCTCTTCATCACTAGCGTTAGCATTATCTGCAAAAATTCTAGAAAACGCTGGAGTCGACGAAACAAATATTCTATTTTTATAAATTATAAACTTTTAAATAGTTAAATTTAGTAAACTATGATGATTAAATATTTCTTTGTCTTCAATAAAAAAAATAGGGTAGTGAAATTTTTTATGATGCACTTTCTATTGATTTCACTTATTTGTTTGGCAATTTTTTAAGGAACTGGTCATGTCATGCATTATGAAAATTTTTGTTACTTTATTTTTAAAATATGACAATAATTTTAAAAGGATTTTATGTGCTATTGACCTTGACTAAATCGAAATGACGAAATGCGATAAAATACTCTAAAATTTAAAAATGCTATAATGTAGTCGCCAAGCGAAGATACTTTGCTTGGTTGCAGATTTAATTAAAAAATTAACCTGTTAGTCCTGCTGAGTTCTGCTAAATTTGCTGGATTATGTGATTCTCTTTAATTAAACAGTTTAGAAGATACGAAAATTTAAAAATTTTGGATTTAGCAAAACTCATTTAAAACCAATATAATTTGAATATTTAAAAGTTATAAAACGTAAATTACATTTTAACTCAGGGAAAATTATTTTATCAAGAGTATGATCTATACCAATTCAATAACATATTTTGTGAAAGAAATGTCAATGTCATTTCTTGCCAGTTTTTGATGGCCTGTCGATAATTCACCGCATGATGTTAAAAGTGAAAAACTCAAGCTTCAATAAAACTTGCTTGTTAATAAAAACAATGAAAAAATGAAAATAAATCTGAAATAGTTACAAGTATAATTAAAGATTTACAAACGTTAATGCAGTCTTTACTGCAACATTCATTGTTGTGATCACAAAGCTCTCCTTCAGGCAGGCACCCTCGAGCTTCCCAAAACAGAAATGGACCATTTAATGCCCTTGGCGACTGTGCCTTTAAATTTAAAAAAAATATAAAACATGCCATTTACGAATATCGGCTGTTCAAAACAATCTATTTTTTTATCAGCTTTATATTTACAAAATATTTTGACTTACCATTTCAACTACATCCTTTGGAGCTGCGGAGCCAAATTCAAAAACCATTGAAAGTAGCAAAATCAAAATAAATCTGAAAAAAGTTTCCCGAATTGTCCCATGTTTCTTGGGAAAGTGCAAAAATTTATATATTTGGAAATCAATGAAAAAGATAAAATATTGTTTACTGTTTGTTGGAGTGAGTAAGGAAAAGTGGATGTCATTGTTGTATTTAGAGCAGCTTTTATACAGATTTTAGGGACAAAAGTTATTATTTTTAATTGCGTTGTTGCCAGAAAACCCAAATTATAAGAGCATTATTATCAGAAATTTGGTCAGTATTCAGTATGGTGGTAAATAATAGCACGACGTCTTTTGCGACGTGATGAGGTAACTAACGCAATATTTAATTACTTCATCATCATTATTAGCTTTACCGACAAGAATTCCAGAAAAATCTGGAATCCTGTAGAACAGACGAATATACTACTGCGTGTTTTTAAACATGTTCTATTGCACATGATTTCTCGTAATATATAATCTCATGTCATGAGGGTTCTCCATCCCACACTGTTAGTTACTACAATAGTTATTGCCTTTTCCTATCTTTCGTTTGACCAAACAAATAATTTGTTTATGCAAATTTTTACTCAGTTAAATTTTGTGAACTGTGCAATATGAAACTTTTTCTTGCAATGATTAGGTACAGCCTTTTGATACCTGAGCACAGACTAATACAATTTGAAAAGTTGCGTCTGACCGAAAAGTAAACAGTATTAACTCCACGGTTAAAATATGCATTAAAATGTTTAAATGTTTTTTTTGCATATTCCAAACTTGAAAAAATTCAATCAATGCTCTTTGTATTTGTAAGTAGTCTTGTTACTGTTAAAAATTTATTTGGCAACAATAGTTTTGACCTATAAATTTCTGAGCATATTTGAACGTACATTTGTTAGGAAACACGTCTTAAGTCTTGTCACGTTTTAGTCATTTACAAAATCAACAATAATGTTTCCACTCATAGAAGTAACATTATAAAAATTATTTGCCTCCTTGCCTACACTTTTATCTTATTTTTGTTAATAGAAACATATTAAAAATTTTATTTACTGAACTTTTTTCTACTTTTGTAAAATTAATTTTGTATTTATGTAATCTCTTCTGACTGTTGCATGTTCAAAACAATACAGCTTGTTTATGCCACGAGTTTAGCAAAAATTAAATTCTTTTGAAAGTTTAAAGGGTATAGGTTATTGTTATTTAGCAGCATGCAAAGCTGTGTACATGTATTGCTGCCTGCATTGTTTTATTTCGTACTTTTTATTTTAAGCAGCTTGGGCTCATATATTTATGTAGTTTTTAATTTAAAAAATGTAGGATTTGCAAAACATTCCGGAAAAACAACAAATTGTTGAAATCAATTTTATAGTAAAATTAACTATTTATGTTTGGTTTTTGAACTCCATTTGACTGTTGACACAAATAGTTCCTATAAATAGCAATATTTGGACTAATAAACAAAATGTATTTGCCGTAAAATCCTGATATATCTATTAATATTTTGCTCATAGGGTTTTGCCGTGGCGTCTATATGTCGGTCAAAATAATCAAAAAATACCAATATTTCCAAACTAAAAATTTACCTATATAGTTGAGTTAAACCCATCTTTATAAATATATATTTATTTGATCAGACAGCCCTATGTCGCATCTAGGCACTTGTTCAAAACAATATATCATATGTAATAGCAGTCTTATATAAGTACAATTACACTACTTATTTGAATATCAAAACTTAACTTTGTAAAAGAATTAGCCAGAATTTTCCGCAATATTCGGCGTGTGTGAATAGATGTTTCTATAAACAAAAATTTGAAAAATCACAATTATCAAATTACTACTAATTGCTTTGCACTGTCCGGATATAAAAGTTTCAAATATTTTAGACCTTAGTAGTATACGTTTTAAGGAAACTTAAGTCAAAAATAGTTTATAGATTTTGATAAAACAAACATTTAAACAGTTTGGCAAATTACACTTAAATGTTAAGATAAGAAACATAATCATAAGTGGCCGTATTTACAGTTAGTTTTAAAAACCATTAAACCCGGTTGCTTGCAATACTACAAAGAATTGTTTGCGGCTTAAATTTAAACAAAACTTTTTGTGACAAAAAAGTCAGTAAAAATGCTTACTAAATGGATGCAATCGTTCATTGGACTAAACATCCACTACAGAACAAAATATGCTTTAGCGGGTATTTACGATTGGGATCCCAAGTCTAGACAATTCTGTTGTGTAAGTAACTACTTATACTGAAACG
>JAQFYG010002578.1:0-14363 GCA_034694325.1 Entomobrya corticalis
ACAATGCTATTTTTATTTAATGTGAAGCCCCATAAAATTTCGTTGAATAAAATATAATATTGATTTACATTGATGAGTATTTATCTTTAAGTGGCGAGTTACTACTCCACCGTACTTAAGAAACAGAAGCAAAATGTAAAGCTCTAACGACTAAAAATAAAATATTTGTATTTATATTCCTGGTTAACATTCAAATGTAGTTCAAATCAAGAGTTGTCTCAGATAATGGCATTAACATAAAATCTTTACATCTAATATGCCTATCTGTCATCATTTTTAAGCATTTGTAATTCTGTAAAACAAAAGTGTAAATACTTATAATTAATAATATTTCCAATGTTGAATTTTTAGTCGATATTAGCATTTCTGGGCTTAAAATTTTCAAATATTAAAATAAATACTTCCAACGTCAATGAGACCTTTTTCTTCATGGATTTCTTTAGAGAACATATAGCGTCATATAGAAGATATCATGTACCAAACTAAAACTATGTATTTGCTTTTTAAAATGTAAAGACGTATTAATAAAACCACAAAACAACCAGCAAAGAGAAAACATCGCATTATGTTTATATTGCAATATAACTAGTTTTATTTAAAGTTACATGACCACATTAAGATGTTGTCAAAACGCTTATAAGCGTAATTAAATAATCATTTGAAAGAAGCGGGATTATTGCTTAATCTATTAATTTGCTTACACTTATCCAATAGCATATAAGTAAAATGTAAAGCTCGCAATACGTAAGTAATATAAAAGTATTCACGTAAGTTTTGCCTCGTGCTTTTGGTTAATAAAAAAATTATCAATCTGTCACGCAATCGACATGCGCTCATATTAATTGAAGTGCAATTAGTGGCCTTCAAGTGCCATGCAAGTAAAAAAATATTTTTCTAATGTTAATTGTATCCATGTATTAAATACCAGTTCTAAATTAAGCGTTTAAAAGGTTTCAATATCTCACATTAGATTACCAGTCTTTCCAGTCATCAGAGCATCACTTGTTTAAAATAATTTTTGTTAACTTGCGTTTAGATTGAAATAAAAATGAATATCATTTCTTGACAGTATATGTTCCGTGTGAGTTTTCTGTCACACGTTGCTTTTGGATTACATTTTTGTAGCCTAAAGCCAATAAAGAATACTTTGCAAATCTTATTTCAAAAATTTCTCTGTTCTCCCAAGATTTTGAAATATTCGTTCATTGGTTTTCAGGAATTGATAATTGCAATTTTGAATTTGACACAACTCGAATAATGTTTTTGACAGGGTGCAATTATGACTACACTTGGCAGATTAACTATCCGTTCAAATGTACTTAACCTGCTCATCAAATTTTAACAAATTTTTCAAATTTGTTTCATCGTTGTAATGTGTCTAAAGTTTTTTATATATACACAATGCATCTGAAAACATTGTTTATATTTATTAGTGATTCTGATTAATCCCAAAATAAAAATGTTCACGACCAGATACATTTTTCTTCGGGAGTGTCAAATTTGCAAGCCCTTCAAGGTACTTACAAAAGAGAATTATGAAATACCTATGTATCTGCAACAGCTATTGCTTGCAAACCGAAAGCGATGGTAACGCCACTGTAAGATTTTAAATCGTCGTTTGGTACCTATAATATTTCATAAGCAGTTATTTAGACTCGGGAATGGTAAAAAAGTTGAAACACTTGTATATGCACCGTACCCTCAATACTTCAGTAGTAGATTTTATGGAAACGACAAACACGCATGTGGAAAACTACCTGTAAATTCAGCTCCATTTATGTTTTGTAGCAACGAAATAATGTCATCAATTTTAATATCAACTCATCATAATTTGTCGTTTGAACTTATGCCAAAATCTAATAAACACTGGAATAATACGGACATATCCATCAGAAATCAAAACATTATTAACTCGGTCCATTACCAAGATCTTATAGACAATGTAATTGCAGACTATTTTATAAAAACTGGTTTCAAATTTTCTAATGTTTTGGCAGACTTTATAACTTATTGTCAAAGTAAAATTAAACAAACGGAGAATCAGTATTTTGATCTCCCTCCTTGGATTAATCCTTTTACTCTTGAAATATGGCTTTTCATTGTGCTATCAATTATAGCCTTTCTAATTTTCCGGAATGCAAACATGATAAATATTTCTGGATTGTATTTTTTATAGGAAATTTGGGAGCTTCAATAGGAAATTCTATTAGTTTTGCAAAGTGTAACATTAAATTGGTCAAACTTTTGCAATATTTTGCTATGTTTATTTCCTATTTCTATGGCAATGGTATTCTAAGTATACTTACGGTACTGACCCCGTTTAAGCCGCGTTTATGAAAATTTGCCAGAGATCTTAACTGCCGACTACAAAATTCTTTGGTCAAAAGATAAAGCCGTAAGTCCATGGGAAGCTTATTATAACGAATTTAAAGATCCAAATATTGCCAATACGTTGAATAGTTCCTTTTACAATATTAACAAATCCACCCAGGAAATTTGTTGCTAGCAAAACATCTGATAAACAAGTATATGCATCGGGACAATACGGGGACAAAAGCAAAGTTGTTGGGATTTAAGAAACATGTCATTAATACTTTGGAAAAACCCGATTTTCAATGCTATTTTTTGCAAGACGTACTCACAAAGAAAACATACAACGTTGAGATCTATACAGTTAATCGTGACTGGCTAATGCAGAGTTATTCACGGAGAGTGGAAGCAGGTTTCATGAACAAGTGGAAAGGGTGGAGAGAAACGGTAGAACTATATGAGTTTGCTCTCGACTTAACTGATTCAGGTTCATATGATCAAAGAGATACTTACAAAGTAGACCAGCCTGACTTTAAAGCATTGAGTTTTATTTTTATTTCAAAAGGTGGTAGTCTATTATTGAGTTGTTTTATTTTTCTTTTGGAGCATTCAAGCAACTATTTTCTAAGGTGGTGCAATAAATTTATGGTATCCTTGGTATCCAAATCGATTCTGAAAATAAGCCGTATGTATGGAGATTTTACATATGCAGTAACTATAATTTTTGTATTTTATAAAAGACATGAAGTTCAATTCAGCACAGAATACAATTTTGTGCTTTGAAAATGAACTTGCTCTAAAATGCGATATTTACTTAACATTTACAGCATTGCAAAAAATGTATACCATTTGTCTGGTTTTTAATACAACGAAACATTCAGTAATACAATGTTAACATTTTCAAGGTATTTTAAACTTGTGTAAGTATAAATGAGCTATTTTAAAATAAATACAGTGTAATTTTCTCATGTAACTATGTTGCAGTTTGTATATTAAACGTATTCGTTAAAACTAAAGCTAAAGAAAAACTTTGTTCAGTTGATTGGTTTACGAAAAAACAATACGGCATGGAAATCTATACATACAGCAGATTGCGAGCCTACAGTTGAGAGATACATAAATTAAGGTGTAAAGAAAAACTAAAAATAATGCACTTCTGGGTGAAAGTAATTTGTATTTTCTATTTTGGTCAAAACTAGTGAAAACAGAACATTTAAATTTTCATCAGACAGTAGAGCAAAAATAATTAGTCGAATAATTTGTCTGCCTAATTTTTTTTTCTAATTATTTGAAAGACAAATCAATTGCACGAGCATGTTGATTAAAATAATCAATCGTTTTGAGAACAAACTTCACCTTACCAGCATGTCATTAAAGGAATTTTAACAAGCATATCTTTTGTCTGTTATGCTGGACTATTGTTCTTCCAGAACATTTGATCTAAATCCGTATCGTAAATGCAATCACCAGATGACTGTGTCGACTTATTATTCTGTTCATACTATCCATTACCAGACACCCTCTGTCCAACCTACAATAAACCTTTAAAGTTAAAAAACAGGATGTCTTTCTCAACTTTTTCAAGGAACTTTTCAATAAGCATGTACATGAATACATGTACTTGCCTTATACACTCACATACAAAAACTATTAGTAGCACGACTCGGCAACGTAAGGTTCAGTAATATCTTTCTCCTTATGGAATAAGCTTATAATCCGAAAAATCGAGGTTTTCTCAAAACAAAAAAAATTTTGCACTTTAATTGCGTATATCTCCTTACTTTTTCATACGTGAAGGAGATTTTCTTTGCTGGGTTTAGTTTCATATTAAGTCACCAGTATCCACTTTTCATATTAATTTACATAGTGTTAAATAAACCGATAATTATATGCACTAGTAGCAAACATACCGTAGAGTCCACAAGTTAAGTCAATTTATCCAAAAGCAGTTACCAAAGATTTGTTGTAAGTTAGTTTCGATAAATCTTGAAACTTTTGAAATTTGTTGAAATATTTGAACTAATAACATTGGCTTCTACATTAATGTAGAAATTATCAAAATGACATTTTTTATTGCTTAGTCTACGTGACATTGATAACCAATGGAGCTACAAATATAGGCACACATATTTGCAATGTAAAGCCGTTTAGACAAGTGTTTACTCAGCTATTCAATGACATCTCCCGAAATTCGGAAAACTACGAAATATTCTTTCATAAATCTCCTAAAATCGATGATTGCGACTTCAAACTTGGCCTAAGTCGGCTAATGTTTTTGTCAAAGTACGATTATGGGGATTCCTGGCAACTAGAATATCCGTCTAAGTTTACGCAACCATGTCACTTAATCTGAACCAAATTTTCAACGTCTTATCATTGGAACAAAGTATTATATACGTTTTATCCTTATGCGATGCATGTATCAACTGCATTTTTTTCGTTGATGTTTCATATTTTAGTGAGGTTGACGAAGACGACGGGATTTCTTTACGAAGCGAAAACTTACCAGCTCTCAAAATTGTGCTGCACTATGAAGACAATAAAGTAATGTTCTTTATATCATGTAACTATTACTGCCAGTAATCCCAATTTCACGGTCTAGTAGATACAAATTTTATAAACCGTCTTCAAATACCAAACGTATTTCACTGACAAATATTTAGAATAGGTAACGATGATTATTATAATATTGATACATTAGTGTATGCACCATATTACTTCTATTTTGATGATGACGATGGATATGGGCAAGATAGATACGCATGTGGGAGACTTTCTGTAGTTTTTGAACATTTCATGCTTTGAAGTAGCGAGCTTATACCGTGTATTATACTTTCTGAAACGCATAATATTTCATTTAATTTACTTTTAAAAAGTTACGTCGGAACATGGCGAAAAACTGACACTACCGAATCAAATCAATACATTATTAAAAGTGTCGTTTACCAAAATTATTTGGATGAGTTTATAAAATTCTATTATCAATACAATGGGTTCAAATTCTCACCAATTAAGACAACACGACTCATGTACTGTCAGAGCATGATTAGAACAAAAGAAACTCAGCATATAAGTGTTTCTACATGGATCAAACCGTTTACTCTAAACGTGTGGATTATGTTCAAAGCAATCGTCGCGGCTCTAAAGCTCAGTATAAAGAAACTTGTAGCAAAATCTTCGGAATCAACATTTAATTTAGATGTTTTGGGAGAAATCGTAAGAAACTCCCTAACCGACGGATGTTCAAAAGTCAGACTTGTTATATTCACCCAGTGGTTTGGTTTGCTAATTTGCGGGTTCTATGGAAACGGGATTCTTAGTATTCTGACAGTTCCCACTCCATTTAGACCATTTGATACAATACCTGAAATACTTGGAGAAGGGTGCCAAATTCTTTGGGAAAAAGATGACACAGTATTCCCAAGGGACATATACTATTATGATTTCAAATACAGAGACATTGAACAGTATTTTTCATGAAGTAGATAATCTTTACGAAGAATCGATTTGGACTTCTTATATCACAAGCAAATATATGCGGCTAGACAACTCAGAAACGGTAGTAGAGTTACTGAGGATTCAGAAGGAAGCAAAATCTTTAGGGTTTACAGATGCCAAGTGCTATTTTTTTGCCGGATAGATTGGCGAGAAAACATGCGTTTATAGAGATATACACAGTCAATCGATACTACCTTTTGCAAACGTATTCAAAAATACAGGAATCCTGGCTAATGGAAAAATGGGGGGAATGGGTGGAATCGTCAGAACTCTATTATTTGAGGCTGAATTTATATGAACCCAAATTAAATTCTTTTAGTCAATCAGTAAAACAAATTAAATTGAAAGAGTTATCTTTTATCTTTATGTTAATATTTTTTCTACTTTTAGTGGGATGTTTGTTCTTTTTAACTGAATATTTGGAAAGTAACGCCTGGAAAGTGACAATCGTTGTTATTACATTTTCAAGTCCCTGATAGTATTCATCACATAATATATCATATATATTACAAATTTCAAAGCCGAAAAAAGCTGTTGATGAATTCGGAAAAATGCTTGGTCATCTATTTTATTTTCTGTAAACTGGTGATGTGATTAAGAACACAAATACAGACCGGATTTGTGCAGCATAAAGGTAAAATGCATTACTTAAATATGCTATGTTGTCTTTCAATGAAGATGGGACTATTGTAAAAAGATACGGCTGGGTTAACCGGAAGAAAAAGATCTTTGTCATGAATCACTACCGTCGTAAAGTGTTAATACCATTGAGAGGATGGTTAAAAGTTACAAAATGCAATCATCAATTTGATAAAACGAATGAAAAATGATTTTGGGATTGATAATTCCATACTAATTTTATTAGTCTTTAATTTGGGCTGGAGAAAGTCTTTAATTTGGCTCATTTTGCATAAACCGTTGCTGTTGTTTGCTACTTACTTTAACACAAGCATCAAAAAACCAAAATGTTAAAAAATTATGTTTTAACTAGTGGTTTGAATAAACTTAAATTTACAAGCTTAACATATTTGATGTATAACAAAATCCAACAATAACCCATTATAAATTTGATTTACAAATCCTAAATACTTCAATCAATCTACTTATGTGGTTTTTTTGTGGTTGATTCGGTCCTGGTACCATTTAAATTATAAAATATTATCACGATTTAGAACAACTGGTCACTATCCAACAATATTAGTATTTTTTCAGATATAAAACAAAGAACGGACACTAAAAATATGCAACTTATCAACACCAAAATGCTCAAAAAATCCTTGAAATCAATTGTTTCCCCTGTTTTTACAGCAGCATTTGAACTTGTGGTTTCAATATCAATCTTATGGTTATATCGATTTGCTCTTTCAGACCAAAACCTCCACATATTGGGTAGCCCAGCTTGAACAATTCTTGTGTACGATTGAATTAACCAATCTCTATTAACAGTGTAAGTCTCCACAAAGTGCATTTCTTGTGAGAACTGTTCAGGCAAGTAGTGGCAGCGGATATCTTCTATCCTTAATATTTCCCGAATACACTTTTTAATTCTCAACATTCTAACTTCTTTTTGTATAGTTATAGCTCTGGCGTACTTCTGAACTAAAAAATGTGAGTACCTTGGTATTGTGTAATCTTCGCTAATAAGTTTAAAACTGCTGTGCAAGAGGCTGCTCAAATTTCTTCTTTTAAATTCGTAGTAGTATATTTCCGCTGCATTTCCACGTTTTTCGGGTTCCCACAGAATCTTATATCCAGTACTCAGCACTTCTGCTAAAGACTTGTAATGTTTTGGCTGGGTGGGTACTGTCAAAATGCTAAGCAAACCGTTTCCATAAAAATTACAAATAAACATTGAAAAAAATTGAAAAACTAAAATAACTTGCACGTTTGCTCTGTCAAAGCGGACAGAATTTCCAAAATATGCACCCAATGCATTCACAAATATATTGGAGGATTCTAAAAGTAGAATATCATGTCTTAACTTAGTAACCATCACAAGGGCAAATACTGATACTGACAAAAGCAGCCAAATACGAAACGAAAATGGATTCATCCAAACTGAAAAGTCAACATATTTACTTAGTTTTCTCTTTAATTTACTCTGACAGTACATTAATTCTGTCGCCTGAATTGAAGAGACTGTTAAACCTGTAGTTTGATGATACAATTCAAAAACGTCATCCCCAAAATGCACATATGATGCATCATTTATAATATATTGTCCACTTTCGGATTTGTCGACACTTTCAGAAACTGAACTATTTGTGTAATCTTGTATGTTTATTGAAATGTTGTGGATATCTGAGAGAAGAATTGTTGACATAATCTCTTTGCCGCAAAACAAAAAACGTTTGTAATAAACTTTAAATCGTTTGCAGGCGTATCTATCATTTCCGTAATACCTTTCCTCAAAGTAAAGACTGTTTGAAACATAAACGAGTGCATCTATATTTTTTCCATTTCCTAGTCTAAACAAACGACGATGAAATGAATTTGGTTGTGTAAGATATTTTATAAATTTTGAGTCCAGTTGACCTGATTGTTTTTGCTTCAGGCAATAATCACTGCAAACTATATTATATTTTAATGCGGAATTCGTTTTATTAGTTAAAAAGTAGACTGCAATTTTCAAAGCTGGGAAATTTTTTTGACTGGGTAAAAATGAAACAAAATCATCTAATTTGTCATGTGCGCTTGCCGCTGTTGTGATTATGAACAAAAATACAGACCTAGTGTTTACAGCATACGGGTAAAATACGTTAAGAAGATACGAATTCTCATCTTCCGTTGAAGATGGGACTATAACAAAAAGATACGGTTGGGTAAACCGAAAGGCAAACGATCTTTCCCATGAATCGCTTCCGTCGTATGGTGTTAATACCATTGAGCGGATTGAGCCAAGTTTTAAATTGCAATCATCGACTTGATAAAATGAATGGAAAATGACTTCGTAATTTGAAGATTCTATGCTAATTTTATTTATGAAACGCCGAAGAAAATCTTTAATTTGGCTCAATCTACATGGACTGT
Source organism: Entomobrya corticalis (assembly GCA_034694325.1). Lineage (NCBI taxonomy): Eukaryota > Metazoa > Arthropoda > Collembola > Entomobryomorpha > Entomobryidae > Entomobrya > Entomobrya corticalis. Next base: position 8,839 of record JAQFYG010002578.1, read on the forward strand.
TGTTGCCATCTGCTACACATTTTAATACAAGCACCAAAAACACAAAATCTTTAATAAAAAGCATTTTAACTATTATCTTTAGATAAACCAAAATATGCAATTTTAACAGTTTTTTTGTATATATTAATGTTAGTTTACATGCAGTTTTAACCTATTTACTCTAGGAAGTCTGACCACGAAATGACATTAAAATCTCTGTAAACTATGGCTTTAAAAAGATGGATCGAATATGAAATATTTGATTAATATTTTGTTCTAGTACTTGTATGAATGTATGTATGTATCTGTGGCAGGAACCAATTTGAATAATATTCAAATGGGCCCAGGCAAACTAAACACACTAGGGTTTTGCGCACTCACCATATACACTTTAGAGTATGCAAGTTTGACAGAAGGTATAGATAAGCTAATATCACTAAGAAGCACACGAATAGCAGAACATTAACGGAGATTAGTACTGCAGCAGATACAGAACAGAGATCCACTACCCAAAGAAGCTCTACTGCTATGGGACAGGAGCGCTCGATGGATAGTGCAGATGTCTCGTACTGTACAATCCCACCATAATCTGCTCAAACATGATACTTCTCTAGAATGCACACTCGTTTTGTTAAATATTTGCTATTCGAACGCCATACCTCGGCAACTAGAGATAAATGCTCTAGCCACCTTGCTATGATGGATGTTCACTCTAGTACTTTGTTTTTGCCGTCAATTCTTAAAAGCTGTTAATTGATCACAATGCGTAGAGCTTTTGTATTAACATCAGGCATTAAGTTGATGACGCTGAACTGGTAATGAAAACCAAAACAGCTAAATTACAATTGTCAAATGGTCTTCCATAATTTAAAATACTGGAACCAGTAACTGAGCGTTTCAACGTCTGGCACTGTACTTTGAGTATAAAGGAATGATTTTATGCAAAGTTTTGAAAAAACATAAAGTGGCTTGCTATATTCAGATCTCCCAACTGCAACAATTAGTGATTCAATATTCAAATCAACAATATAAGCTTGTATTCCTGCATTACGACCACACTTGACTAACATATAACAGCAGTTGAATTATTTATGAGGTAAATGTTGAAACTGTAGGCAATAAATGAGTGCTGTGTGGATAAAATGTAACTTTTCGAAAGTTTAAGTATCCACATAAAAATAAATTTGTTCAATTTGAATTAAATAACATTTTATCACTGCACTTGTATGTAGGCTTTGTATTTTACTCGACGCAGTTGGGCTTATGGTGACGTGTGTTTGTCTAAAGAAAGTTTAGAGAATATTTAACCTTCTGTCATATTGAACTATTTTTCACACAATAAATTATTTATTGTTCTTTATAACCGAGCTTAGATGGCAAATTCAAGAAACAATTTATGTGTAATAGTACGTACACTTCTACGTTTTTTTAGAGTAAGGTGAACATCTTGGCTTCACAAAGCCTGTGCAATGAAATTCCTTTTGGGAGAAGCTCTTCAGAATACTTTGCAAATTTTTTCGAAAGAGCGAAAGAAACATGAGATAATTTTTCATAGTTTCGGTACGACTGATTGTCTAAATCTTGACTTGATTCGGGTAAGGTTTTTGATTTCTTACTATTTTAACAATTCCTGGCAATTGCATTTTCCACTCAAGTTCTCTCAACAAATGTATCAGCTTGTTTCCCCATTCCTGCTGAAATGGTGTCATCGGGACTCCTTTTTAAATCTTTTTTATCCTTATGCCATGCATCCTTTTGCACTTTTCATTTTTATAATCAACGCTCCAACCTTGCTGATAGAAAATACGGATGTTTTCGATAGTTTTTTGCTAGAACATAAAAACGCACCAGCGATTAAAATTGTATTTTGTTTTTAAATTACAAGAAGCGATATCCCCAATTGTTTCTACATTATATGTAACGGCTTTTGTGCTGCCAGTGACAGTTTTGGAAATTTGGATTACAAGTAAATAAAAGTGCTAACTCAAAATGGTTTCACAAAACATTGTTTTATGATGGCAATAAGAGAGAAGTAGATGCTTCAGTTCATGTACCGTATGTAGAAGGCGCGGACGTTGAGTTGGTTGCTACTTGTTCTAAAAATGAAATTCTTTGATCGAAGCTTTTGTTTTTCAGTAATAATGTTATGTCTAAATTTGTTTTGTCTTCAATTCACAACATATCTTTGGTCATTCACTTCTCTGAGAATAACAAAGATTGGGGAAAAGTAGACAAAAGTCCATTTGGTCAGTATAAAATAATATTAAACGGGGTAAGCTATATAAGCTATGGCAAAAATTTATTGCATATTTACTTCATGAAGTCAGGACTCAAATTTTTAAAGATAAACGCAAAAAAACTAGTATACTGCCAAAGTAAAAGCCAAATGACTGCTGAAAACTGGTTTGATATTTCTGTCTGGCTCAATTCATTTCCATTCGATGTTTAGGTTCTTATCATATTTACGATTGCAACATTTTAGTTTATTGTACTCAATAATTCAATGAAACTAAAACACTATATTTTAAGAGAACATGTATTTTTAGATGTACTGGGAGCATTTATTGGCAATACTGTATCAATTGTAATGACAAGGTTGCGATTATTTTGATTTTTCAGTATTTGGCATGTTTATATGCAATTTCTATGGAAACGGTATTGTGAGTGTTTTGACAGTCCCTTTTAATCCGAGATCCTTTTATTCTCTTGCCGACATTCTAAAAGCAGGGTATAGAATTCTATGGGAAAGTCAAAACCGTGTGACTCCATTCCAGACATATCAATTTGAGTTTGAACAATAACGGCTGACTCATGCTATAAAAGATAGTTTCCTCAATATGACTGGTAAAACGTCTATAGCGGCTTATGGAAACCATTCTAAAGATAAATTCTTGTACAAAATGGACGCAGGACTTCTAATCAATGTGCTCAGAGTTAAAAAGTATATTGTAAATATCTTAGGATTAAAAGACAGTTCATGCCTTTTGGAGTCGTTGTCATTGGTCGAGATCATGAAAGGGGCATGTGCTTAAAAATTCAAATTTCTGACATTTATCTACAGTGGTGGTTGTCCATAGACTATGGTTGTAGTTGTTACATAACCATAAAATAAGTACCGCATGATGTCCTTAAATGACAAATGAGTTTTAAGCAGCATGTTGCATTTGAAAAATACGTAAACCTAGTTTGTTCACTGTTGTATGGCTTACAATTGTAAATAATTAATGGAAGAAGGCTTTAAAATTATCTTAACTAAAACCACTTAAAATATTAATGCAGTTAATTTTTAATGAACCGTTGTGATAGCAATGTTCACAATGAGTTAAGTATGATGGGTTTGAAATGCCACAATAAGCAGATTAGGGATTCAGGTTAAACATTTTAACTGTGGAATTTAAATTTAAAAAATGAATTGTAATCTTGCTTATAATTAAATGTAATAATATTAATGTGATCATCATAACTTTAATTTTTAAAATTTCTAAGCTTTGAAACGTGAATATCAATAAAAAACAATCAGTTTCTGCTAATTGTTTTTAACTAAGTTGTATTCGACATTAATATTTCTTCGAAATTATAAAATTGTCAAGCAGCTTTTAAAATTGTACTAGGAGTCACAGACACTAATGGCAAGTATCATTCTTGAGTTGTTACTTCCTGAGCTTGCATTTCTGATCTGTACACACTTGCTTGCCAAATCAAAACGAATAACATTATGATAATTTCAAATTGTCAAAATTTGGATCAGGACGAAGTTTTAATGCAAAACGAGTACTTATGCATAAAACAGTTAAACCAATGTTTATATCATTAAAAATTATATATTTTACTTGCAAACAAGCGCGTATCTTGAAAAACAAAATTATAAAAAACCCTCATCAAATTTAAGATTTTCAATATGATAAATTAGAAGTAAATAATTTTCGTGGCGACAACCAATTGTGATCCCATATTTCCCCCTATTTTCTTCAATAAAGCCCTCCAACTTACGATTATTCCATCTAAGCCCACTGACAAAATCCAAGGTCTTATTCAGGCTCTGATTCAGGTCACCATTTATTGCTTTGGCAAAAAATTTCCCCAAAATGTCATGAAATCCCTCCCCCGCAAGATTCACCACATGGTCAGGACTCCCATTTATCCAAAGATTTCTATGATTCTGTTGTCGAATTTGTGCACCCCAATCTTCAATAATCTTATAAGTTTCCTAGACAACTTTGTCAAATATATCAAAATAGTCTAAAGGCAGTTGTCGACACCACCCGATTTCCGGAAGATTGCAAACACTTTTTGTGTCATCGGCAACAGTTTTGTAGAGAATAACCATATGAATATCTCATTTACTTGGATCGGATGTCATCAAGTCGATTATTTGTTTGTACATCATTCTACGCCTTGTCGCGTTTATAAAATCTGCTAAAAATCCAAATGTTAAAATATTTTCAATTTTTTTACTTCCGTATAGGTTGTCTATGAAATTGCTCATTAAAACAGGATTTTTCAGACGGTTATATTCCGTTACTGCTGCTCCATAATTTGATGCATTTATATTGGCCGTTACAGATTGAAAACTTTTTTGTTCTAGCCGTCATTCAAGATTTGCGATTTCATCTGTTCGATTTTGGAGTGCCAGTTTGAAGCAGTCTTTCATATTTCTAAGTTGTTCTGAAGGATTTCCCAGGTTTTGCCCGCATTCTTGCTCCAAATCTGACATTTTACGGTTGAGGCAAGCGATACAGCTTTAAAACTCAGCAATTTTTGGCCAAAGATAAGAGGGATCATTTAATGATAAGACGAGTGATATTATCTGTTCTGTTAACGCTAAAATCAGTTTTTGCATGTCCGCAAAAAGATCTTCACAGGAATTTGGCAATGGAGTAGATGGTACTGTTTGAAATGAGAATGACCTTTTACTAGTCTTTTTATTTTGCAGTGGAGGTATTTTATGCTTCTTTCTTACAGTATTCTCGTTTCTGGCTCCTCAGAAAATTGATCTATTGAAATTCAGAGTTATATTAATCTCATTTTCCTCTTATCTCATCGTAAAGAACGGTCAAACAGGTTAAGATATGCACCTTGGTTTATCGGATTTCCAAGGACCTTACACAACAATAATTAAGAAACAAAAGTTATTAGTATCAAATTAAGTAATTTTATTCGTACGGTATTAAAAATCTAATTACACCCGTGAAAATATTGTATTTGGACAAAACATGCCTGACTTATTAAACTCTGTCTGGAATCCACTGATGTTTTCGACTAATAAATGAATTGCAATTTCCGAGAACTTTCATTCAAGAATAATTCTGCAATTTTTCAACCTTTTTGCTTTATTTCATTAAATGTGAAACTTGATGATTATTTACATATTATATATTTCGTGAAATTTATTAATTGTAGAACCGTTGGGCATAAAATCTTTCAAATTGGGAAAAGTCTATGCTATTAAATTTTATAAATAATTGTTATTAAAATCTACATAGAAAAGCAAATTTGCTTTGATTAGCATAGTTATAAACCAAAATCATTTATACAATGAGATTATC
>JAQFYG010002579.1:0-14363 GCA_034694325.1 Entomobrya corticalis
GAAGGATAAGAAAGAATGATATGATGGCTAGAATAGAATAGAAAGCCTGGAGTTGAGCTACCTTGTAACTCTATTCTCGCTTTAGCTATTTGTTTATGCCACTGTACTTTATATATTCTCGTGTTGTATATTGTACCTATGGATGCATGTATTTTTAGTAAAAAATTTAATAGTATTTATTTGAATAATATTATATTTTCATGCTATCCAAATACATCAAGACTACATTGACTCAAGTAGTTTTCTTGTCGATTTGCTGATAAGACCTAATCCTTTACAGCTTTAAAGGCACTTAAAATGAGCAAAAATTTTTCTCCGTTTTTATATTTTGTGCAAAATGAATTCAAATAAAAAATATCAGTGGACTTATTTATTTTTTACACAAATGACATAAAAATTTTAAAAAAATATGGCTTAAATTGCATAACGATTGAAATTTGTTTAAATAATAAAATCCTAATCAGCTAATTTTATGCTCAATAATATAAGTAAATATATTTCCTTGTAATGCCTTCCTTTATTCTGGTTCAACTTTGCCATTTAGTGGCTTTGTTTGGTAGCTGGCATACTGAATAAGATATTTGTCGCTTTATTGAACGTACACGTAAATCGTTGTACATAATTTATAATGTTTTCTCCGATATTTATGAAACAGACCGAGCCATGCCAAAACTTATGCACACTAAAAATTGTCTAAACAATTGACCAGGACGCTTAGTCCCAAACTATTTGAATTATTGTTTGCTCCATTTTAAAGAATAGCCTCACAATATGACAAAAATAGAAGCTGAACAATTTTACGTAACAATTTACAATGCCTTTTGTATTGCCATTTTATTAGCATTTCAATATTTTTTATCATTAGTTCCAGAAAACCATATACGTAGTTTAAAACCATACTGATGCAAGTTTAAACCACAATCAAATTTGGACTCAATGTGTTTTGTAAAAAAATACCAGCGACAACAAAATGAAGAAAAAAACTAAAATCACTAGAAAAATGAAAGTATTTGATCAAGTAAGCTCCAAACTTAATCTCTTTGATCACAGATTACTATCTGATACAATCATTAATAATCTGGAAGTGAACGCTCGTGAACACGAACCTGTTACAAGAATCTGGACAAGGTATTTTCAGATTGGGTACTATGTGGGCGTAATCCCATTTAAACCAGTTTATGACTATCAACAAAACTGTTGGCGACTAAAAACATCAAAATTACAAAAGGTCCTAAAATAACGTTTCAACATTAAATGTCTTCTTTGGTAATAAATATACTACTCTAATCTTTTCTTGCATGTTTTTAGATTATATCTACGTTTATATGGGCATATGTGTGGCTTGATCTTTTGTCATTTACAACGTCTTCTTTAGTAAACTTATTCAAATCCAAGAGCCAGCTAACCGCAAAGTCTTATTTTGCCGCACTTGTAGAATCACTAAAACCGGTGACGCTAGTTGCTACGCATTTAAATATTACCAGGCACAAGAACACAATTGAAGATTATTTGAACTGTAAAGTTTTGCTGAATTTTATAAATAATTTTACCTTAACTTGTTGCATGCTTTACATGAACTTTTTGTATTTTTGCCTATTTGTTTTCCTCTTCATTCCAATGTTCATTAAAAACTTGAGCGGAGATTCATTTTCGTCAGGAGAGGAAGCGTTTTTTAACTATGTCAGTCTTGGCAGGACTCGTTTTCTTTTAGACTATTCCATAGATCCGGAGTACACAGCAAAAAACATGATACTTGGTATCATCGAACTTTTGGCAAGATTGCTTTCTTCACTTGTTGCTGTATTCACAATTTTATTATTTTTGGGTCCTGTAACGGTAACAATGTGGCTTTGCGTTAAAGACTTTGAGGCATTCATTCTTAAAGGAGAAGGTAAGGTGGAATGGGCCCTTTGTGAAATTAAGGAAAAATACAGAGTGATTAAGGGGTATAGTACGCTGATAAATAGCTTGTGGGCAATGCCACTTTTAACTTGGGTGGTAACTATTGTCATTGCTTCGGTGATTAATTTGAACATGCTTGTTGCATCTCGAGATCTTGGAAATGTACTGAATATGTTGTTTTGGGCAATAAGTGCTGGCTCTGTTTTCATATTTTCTGGTGAAGGACACCGAAAGGTAACAAAGTTCCTTGGAATTCACAATAAAAAAAAGGTACAACTAATTATGTTTTTGTTCTAGATGGATTGCTTCAGAGCTTTACTGTTGGAGGAAGAATATTTTGATGAGTTTTATAGCAGAGACAACAAGGCCATGGTGTGGTTGTTGAAGGAATTGAAAAACAATCCAATAGGAATCGGTTCTACTGGCGTGTATAAACTGAACTACGGCTTTATATCACAAGTAATCATGCAAAATACAAATAAAATTGAAATAGGAATCAAAATATTATTTTATTTAAATATGTTTTTCCCTTATTGCAGTTACTTGTTGCTGCTATAACAATATTTTTGGTTAGCTTTGAAAAATGAAACTCAGCAGCGCTTAGTAATCTTTTACAAAGAATATACAAACTTATTAGAATTACAATACATAGTAAAATATTGGCCAGCATTTATGAAAATGGTACATTCATTACTCTTGATTTTAAATTATAAATGTTTTTTTGAATTTTTACATTATCTATTCGGTCTTTGGCAAATATTCACAATTTATGTATTTGGAGACTTCAACAAATCAATGTATCTGTATTTTTGTATTTATTCAAATTAGTCAGCAGATGGATTCCACTGTTAATTCAAACGAACAAAAAACCAGCAAAATATAAAATAATGCCATAAGTTTATAAATAAAATGCATAAATAATATATTCTGAAGCAAATCAGTTAGCATAAATATTTGCTGATAAAATAATTACAATTCGAATAAAAAATTAATCCAAAATTTTTACTAATAATAATTATGAAAAGCTGCCTACTCCTTGATTTGTCTTAATTTTATTTAAGAAACAAATATGTTTTTAAGTAATGGCTTACTGGAAAGTATTTTGAAATAAAAATGTAATTATAGCCATGTAAAAAAGAAAGCATTCATTTCATAATTGGAATACGCAAGTACGTTTAAGTATGGTTTGTACAGTTGGTCAAAATTACGAAATTGGTCGCACGCGTTTGAACTTAAACAATTCTACTTTTAAATTTAAACTTTTGCTATTTTTAAGTTATATAAATGAAATACATTACATTAAGTGCTATTATATTTCTAAAAATATTAGTTTACTTTAGGCTGTCATTTTGTTATGTTATGTATCGTAAATAATCGTTAATATTTAGACTATTTACTAACGTATTGTTTAGCCAACGTATTGTTTGATAAGCCAATTTATATAATAGCTTAATCACATTGCTTAAATATCTACACTTACTTATAGTAATAAAGACCAAATTTTGTTTATAAATTTATTTCTTAAGACTGAATAAATTGATGACATATACCAATTGAGACAATCATAATGTTTAAAATATTGTGTGTCAATAAATTTTAAATTGTTTACCATTTGTTTGAATTTGACTGAAATTGTACACTTACGTTTGTTAGTAAAGCTACAAATTGTCACAGAGAAAATGAGTAAAAGCACGCGTGACTATAAGTAGCAGCTTAATCAAAAAAACATTGTCCTTCCAACAAAAAAACATCCTACTATTAAATCGATGTTGCGATGGCGAGTAGTCATTAAAGTTAATGACTTCTACTATTCAGCTCAACGCATGTTTTTGTGTTTTTTTATTTGCGTCAAGACATAAGCAATGCTTATTTTCTCTGAGAACTGTCAAAAATTAGCACTTTGTCTAAAAATATGATAAATGCTAAGATAAAGATGTTTCAACAAGTAAACTCTCGTATGAGTTTGATTCATCAGCAATTACTTTCCACTAAAATGGAAAATAATTTTGACACCAATCATCTAAAAAATAGAAATATAATGTCAATATGGTTAACCTATTTTAAAGTTGGATACCATATTGCTGTATTTCCTTTTAAGCCCACATACGATCCCCACAATAAACGCTGGCAATTAAAATCTCAAAAACTTCAACAGGTAAAACTTATTTAAAATACGTTTCTGCTTCTTTCATGCTTCAGAATCCAAGCTCTTTAGTAATCTTTTAATCATTTTAGCTTATCTGCGTTTTTATATGGACATACATATGGTTTGACATATTGACACTTTATGTAGCGGCAGTAGTTAACGGATTAACCTCGAAAACCAAGTTTACGGCAAAACTTTATTTCTTTGTCTTAACTGAACTATTAAAGCCTTTAACTTTAGGTATGATACAGTTTAAAATAATAATAAGAAAGCAAAAAATAGAAGAATTTCTAAACCATACGCATCTAGTCAACTATGTCAGTATTTTTGTATATAGGCTTTGCATGTATTATATTAAATTTCTGTATCCAACAACATTTTGCTTCATTTTAGTGCCAATGTTTATGAATAGTACAACCGGAAGTATATTTAAATCTCTAAATGATGCACTTTTAAATTACAATATTCGTGCCAGGTTGCGATTCTTTATGGAAATTTCGTTTACTTGGGAATATACCACGACAAATATGTTGCTCGCTTTAATAGAAATTGGAGCAAAATTTTGTTCGTTTTACACTGGAGCATTAATAGTAATACTTTTTGTCGGCATAATGCCTATTTCAATTTGGCTCGGAGTTAAGGATTTTGAAGATTTCAATGAACACAAATTCAAATGTTCAATTGTAGAAATAAAGAATAGGTATGAACAGATTAAGAATTACAGCGGTATGATGAACAACTTGTGGGGAGCACCATTTCTAGTTTGGGTCATAAATTGTGTCATTGGAGCAATGATATATCTAAACATACTAGTGGCTTCTCGAGAAATAGTGAATATTTTCAACCTGATGTTTTGGGGGTCAGTTGTGACGTCTGTTTTGATAATTTGCGGAGAGGCTCACAGAAAGGTACATTAATACTCATATGAACTCGTATAGAAGTAGGCAGTAAAGGTACATATAAACTGGCTACTGATATTATGAAATTTATGTTTTTGCTTTTAGATGGATTGTTTTCGAGCTCAATTACTGAACGAGGAAAAGTTTGATCAACTTTACGTTCAAAATAAGCAAATATTCTTGAGGTTATTGAAGGACCTGAGACACAGCCCAGTAGGAGTTGGCACAACTGGAGTTTATAGGATGAGTTACGGCTTTACCGCGCAGGTATAAAATGGAAAAACGTTTTAAAAGTTTACAATTACAAATATTTTTGCTCTTCTGAAATTTGAACAATGCTATATTAATATTTCTTATTATATTATTGCTTAGTTACTTGTTGCGGTAACCACGGTGTTTTTGGTGAGCTTTGAAAAGTAAGACTGCAGGTTTGCAGCACCAACGTTTTGCAAATAATTATAAAAACGCTAAATTTCGGTTGAAGACGAAACAGGATGAAATTTTAATAAAATGTAGGTTATGACACAACGATGTTTATTGCACACGCTAACAATAATAAATTTATAAATAAAATTTCTAATTAGATAATTTTCATTACATTTTGAATACACAAGATCAACATATTATTCTTTAATACTACATGTGAAACATGGAAATACAAATATTTTATTACCAAAAGTGTATAAATCCTTGGTAGGTTTTTATATGTTCCATCAAAATAATAACATGGCAAATTGCACGTCATTAATCCTCAATATTGTAAGAAAACATAATACAAGACGCCGTATTGTTGGGATAATTAGAACAATAATCCATAGAACACCCGAACATTTCGGCTTTTTTGAATATTATATTTTTAATGACTTTGTTCAAAATGCAATAAGTTTTGTTGATTAGATTGTATAACCATACATTTTTATCTTGGCATTTGGCATCCACCTAGAAACTTTATCTTGCATTTTACTAGAGCAGTTTGCATAAGCAAAAGTAAATTCCTTCATCCCCTTCACTTCAACGCCCTCCATATCCAATACCGTCGTTCTTTCGACTATATTGAAGTCATCTTTGAATGAATCGTGATCTTCTTCAGGACTTTGTGATAACTCCGGCATCCACAAAAACTCTTTTTTCTCTTTCCACCCGCAAATATGCAATCGTTCCAATTTTGGCATTAATCTTAAAAAGCCCAAGTTGGACGCCACACAGTCCGACATCTGAAGCACTTTTAGAGATTGAAGCTCTATTCCAAATGGGAAGTATGCGTATGGATGAGAAGAGGCTGGTCGGAAAATAGACAATTCTTGTAATGACTCCCGATAGAGATATAGAATACCAGCGGCAATATTTATTTCCGTTTTGTTTCCAAAATCAATTGTAAGTCTTTTCAAAGGAAATTGTGCACTATGAAGTGCAGTAAAGAATGGCATTTCGATTCGTTCTTCACATCTGCATGATAAAATATTTATAAGAAATGATAATTTCAATGTTTTAAAATGACGTGATATAAACTTTTTAAAATTATAACTTACGGATGGGCATAGTATATATCAAGTTCTTCAAAATTGTATTTTTCATGAGAAGATTTTCGAACATCAGCAAGATGTGTAAAAATATCCCCTAAAAACTGCTGACCGCATTCCAAACAGTTTACATAACGGTTCAATCGTAATGTCTAGATAAAATGTTATCAAAATATTATTTAAGATCATCTTGTATTTTCTAGATAAAATATACTTTAAATTCTAGTACCCACTGTAATATTCGGATAAATTCGTAAAAATATTTTTAAAAGTTCCAACTGTTCTTTGCGACGCAAGAAAGTGGCACTATCTTCAATTTGAAAGCTCTTTAAGCTAATTTGTTGTATCTCTTCCGATATTTCATTCATTTGCACAAGTAACTTTTTCCCGTCTCCGATTCCCCTGAAGCAATTTAATAAAACAAGGGTCTTCAAGTTTGGAGTCTGTCGATACAAAACATCTTTCAAAATTTCTAAATCGCAAGTCTCCACATTCTCCATTCTCAAATATGTTAAGTTTTCTCCATGGCTTGTCCAGAAAATGTTGAAATGTTTATCAATTTTTAGCCCATCTAAAATACTGAGTTTTAAAACAACTCTTTTATGTCGACTGATTTGATAATTGGGGTCATGGTGCTGGGTAAGTTTCTGGATGTCATTCAACCGTGAAATAATTAGCTTAGCATTTTTTCGGAAGGAGGGACTGAACCAGTTATACCAATTCTTTGACACCATTCGGCAAGATTTTAAGTCTTGAATTGAAAGATAGCCTCCCAGGACATCCGTAATCTGTGAAAAATGTAGAAAAATGTATAATCATTTAAAATATGGATATTACAATGGGAAATCTATTCATTTTTACCAGTGAAACACTTAAAGCAGCGCCAACTCCCAAAAACGTGTCCATTTTTGTAAATTGTTGAAAGTATTTTTCATAAACAAGCAAACTAGTAAACTTACGTTTCTAAGACACGCATTATTTTTAACAATTTGTTGAATACGTGATCAATTAACAATAAAAAATGGAAATGAGTGATGGTTAAATTCTTGATGAGTAAAATACTGTGTATATGACGCAATACTAAAGTGAATAAAAAAGTTGTGTCAAGTAACCTTTGACTGACCAGTCTACCTGCTATTCACTACAATATCTTATCTTAAAACGGCGATGGTTAGTACAGTATTTTGCATTTTAATTGGGTCTTATCTCTAGTAATCTGTATCTGTGCACTCGGTGTTCAGATGATATTTTTTTGGTGTCTGAGGTTTTATCCCAAATCGCCTGTTGTCATTAAATTGGCAATGATGCCAAATGCATAGAAGAAACGAAATTTAATAAATTTATCACGGACTTTGATCAGGTTTATAAGTGCAAATGCAAAGCAACATCTGAATATTGCGTCCATGTGCCTGTTATTTTAACACTGTTAATTTGTCTCCTGATGTTTGTAGCTTTTAACCTTTTTTATAACAGGTTCATTAAAAAAATAAAAGCTTAACCTGCTGGAAAATGAAATGCTTATCACGGATTACTTTTTCTGGTCTTATAAATACAATATATGAACAGCATGTTATCTAAATATTATTTTTAATCCTTTTCTGCATATTTATTATGCAATCATGAGCAAATGCATCTTAAAGGAATATTTATTTAATGATTTTGGATACTACTGCATAGCTATTTTAAGCAATCAATAAAATCTTGATTTTAGAATATAAAAATACTTGTACTGGTAATTTTATTGAATATTTAATCGTTTTTATAGTTTAATTTATTTTACGAGAGACAAGTAACATTTGAATACTTTTTTGAATTGTAGTCTACGCGACCTTTCAAATTTTTTAAATTGGTTCAAAGTAATATTATTATTACAAGATATTCATTTATGGTTTTCTTGATTTGATATTTTTTGTAATTAACTTGCCTTATTCATATTTTAACTCCCTTGCAGTTAATTACAGATATTCAAACATTTTTATCTTTGAATGGGGCAACCATTTAGAAATATTTTTTCTCATCTCTATTGTCGTATGTGCATACGCATAGCTGAACTCCTTCAAAAGCATCACTTTAACATCCTTCATCTCGTCCATTGTCGTTCTCTCTATTAAATTTGGACCACTTTCTCCAGTATTTCCACCAGAACCACATGTGGAAGCTGGAATACTCATAAACTCACATTTTAGTGTCCAACCACAAACGTGTAACGTCTCAAGGTTTGGCATCATTTTCAAAAATCTCAGACTTCCTGCTACTCTGTCAGATATGCTCAGAACTTTTAGGCAGGGAAACTCAATACCAAATGGAAAGTCTGTGTATAGAGCAGCAGAACCAGATCGAAAGATATCCAGTTTTTGTAATGTTTCTCGATAAAGATTTAAAATTCCAGCAGCAACTTTCACTTTAGTTTCGCTTCCGAAATCAATTGTTAATTTTTCCAGTGGAAAATTAACATTTTCTAGTGCTTGTAGAAAGGGTAGCTCAATACAGTCTTCACATCTACCGAAATATATGAAATGCTATTTATTTTTATAATATAATATTATTTTTGAAGATAATATGTACATAGGACAACACATTATAACTTTACTTGTATGCAAACAGAATATCCAGTTCCTTCAATTTATACTTATCAGGAGACGTTTTCTGGATCTCTGCAAGATATGTGAAGACTTTTTCTAATGAGTTCTGACCAGATAGCATTCCATCCAAGTATCGATTAAGTCGGAGAGTCTAAATAAAATAATCCATAAATTTAACTAACGAGAAAACAATACGATCTCAATGTATTTTATATAATTATAAACAAATATTTACTGTAATATTTGGATAAATTTGTAGCAATATTTTCAAAAGCTCTATGTGATCTTCACGCCTCAAGAATGTGACGCTGCGCTCTATTTCCAAATGTTTCAGCTTATGTTGTTGCACGTCTTCTGGAATATCCATCATTTGGTCAAAAAACATTCTTCCCCTTCCAAGCTCCCGAAAGCAATCCGTTAAAATTAGAGTTTTCAAATTTGGAGTCTGGCGATATAAGAAATCGTACAAAATGTCGTCTTCACAATTCTCAACTTTCTCTAATCTCAAATATGTGAGATTTTGTGCATGAGTTGTCCAAAAACTGCTGAGGAATCTATTCAATAGTAGTCCCTCCAAATCATTCAGTTTTATAACAACTTGTTTATGTGGACTTTCATGGTAGCTGTCATCCGGATGCTGAACAATTTGCCAGAAATCGTTCAGGTCGCATAAAACCAACTTTGCTTTCTTCCGAAATGAAGGACCAAACCAGTTACACCAGTTTTTAGACACTCGTCGACATGTTTTCAGCTCTTGAACTGTGAGAAAACTTCCCAAGACATCGGTAATCTGTAATAATTAGATAACAAAATCAAAAGTAAGAAAATGGTAAATTGGAGATGGCACTGGGTTTTTAATTACCAAAGAAACTCTTAAAACAGTAGAAACGTCTGATATCTCATCCATCTTTCTCTTTCTATAAAAACGGTTCAATGAATTTTAATATAAATTTTAACTAAGTTTGCGTACAATATAAATTATGCTATATTCTTTTTAATGGATAAAGTTAAGTTATTAACTGAAATTTACGTGGAGCTTGGACACTTGACACTATTGATTTTACTTTTACTATGTATGTATGTAATTTGGGAAGGTATAAACATTTACTTAATATCACTAAATGTAATAGTTAAAGGCGTTAGTATAATGGAGTAGCATTGACATGCCATAATTGCCATATTCTGATTATGGTTGCATAAGAATTGAATACATATTTTTTATAATAACAGGTACATGAATACGGCACTGTATGTTTGTGCATTATCGTTTTAATTAAATATACGATTGTCCCATTACCAAATTAAGTTTTACTTATTCAAGTTTCATCCTTGATTTTTTTGTTATCATGTATATCTTATCGCGTTGGCTGGTTTGATGGGTGATGACGGGTGGCACAAGTTTTCTTTGTTTGGTGTTTTTACTTGATTAAATTATACTAAAATCAGGAAATAAATTGCATAAAAATTAAAAACATTCAAAGATATTATTTGCTGAGATCCAAATCATTTGAAAATTTGATGTATAGTTTGATGACGTTTTTATTTTTACTACAGCAACTTTCGTAGCAAGAAAACAATGCATCGTTTTTAGCTGGTGACTTTTACCTTGATTCATGATTCTAGAAATTACATCAGCATTCTTCCTTCGAAAATTATTTTATTCCCTAGCATCGACAATAATCTGATATATGCTTGAATTAAAATAGCATATAATATGTATTTTTGCTATGAAAATTGATGAAGTGAAAACAAAACAAAATAACTTTTATGTTCGTGTGTACGCTTTAAATTTTTTTAATCACATTAATTTTACAAATTCACAAAAATCTATGAATTAATTATTATTATTATCGTATATTTAATACAAAACTTTTTCATGACAAAATATGAGTTAAAACATGAACAATAGGGCGTCTTGTTTTTGTTTTCACGCTGCTCTAAATTAAAATACTGCACTTGCCTGAATAAAATCCTTGTAAAATCGCGGCATTCAATAAAAAATTAACCAAAAGGCATTTAAAAAATTTAAATTGTATAAATTGATAATTATTCCAACGACTACAAAGCTAAACAGACATTATTGGCGTAGAAAAAATGCAAAAAGAATTTTGTTCGCACCAGGTCTCGAACCTGGGACCTTCTGTGTGTTAGACAGATGTGATAACCACTACACTATGCGAACTTGGGTGAATGGAGGGGTTGTATGCGTATGACTTGTTCCAAGTGACGTTTTTGGATAAAAATAGAAAAATGCATTGCAGTTGCAGGACACAATGTACATGCACGCATGCACATGTGCGTGGTAAATGCGTTGAAGTTGAAGAAAGGGCAAAATGAAAATGAAAGTAAAAAGATAATCACAGGATTTTCCTCACAATTCGAAATTGAGATGCGGATACGCTTACCTGCTTTGTTAATTTAATTTAAATATTAATCGAATTATGCCAAATTTTAATGGTAGGCTGTACGGGATGTCTTTTCCTTCAAAAATTAATAATATGCCATAAATGGATTTGTCTAGAATTTTTATAATCTAAAAATGAGTCATCATATGGCAGGTCATTTATACAACAAAGTATCATATCATACGACGTCCAAGTTTACATATTTGTTCATTCTTTATTGGCCTGTCATTCGATCGGAAAATTCATGGTAGGTAGAGATGGTAAGTCTATGTAATAAATGAAAAGCCATGAGTAGTGATGATAATGAGGTGAAGATGCAGGTTTTGTTTCTGAATTATATAGTAAGTAAATATTATATTCTATATTAGTACGTCTTCCATATTGTTCCATAATAAATCTTTGGATTGATGAAGCTCTGTTTGATGGTTTTACTTAGCTGTAATTACAATAGTAAAGAGATTTCAAAATCAACCTATGTAAAACTTTAATTTTCATTTTATGATTTAACTTGAAAAAATGCATTTTATTTGAGATGCAAGTGTGTCTATGTATATTTTGAAAACAAATCTCAAAACTTTCCGAGTTTCTACGATCTTTCTTAAACGTTACGATCTAAGTAATCTCCTTCATTTGAAATGAACTAATTGTAAGTGCCCCTTCGTCGTTGGATGTTCCCTCATCAGAAAACATATTCATTGCGTTCTAGACTAATGGTGATACATGTCGACTTTCAGAACAACTGTTCTTTGAATTTTGCTGGAAATGCCAATTTTTATCCATTCATGTATTTTCTCAGTTGACGTTGTTTTCAAGAACTTTTTTTCTGTTGCCATAATTTCATGAATTAATTATCTAGGAGGTTGTTCATAACAATTGTAAATATATACTGTTGAGGTCAAAAGTTGTTGTTATATAAATATGTAGCCTTTTTACTACATAATGCCAATACAAAAGAATCCCATTCATGAAATGGGAAGATTATAAATTGATGATAATTAAAAAACAGACAATTCATAATAACGTGAAAGGATGCTTGGATAATTTGTCAAAATCTTGTTGCATATAATTTATAATGCCCCAGATTTATTTTATTTTCCCAATACAAACAACAGCATAGCATTAATTGTATTTACTTTATTTCATAAAGAAACCGTTTATAATATACATATCAGATATACACTCAAATTTTCCATCTTCCTGTCTTCTTATATATTGACCGGATGTTAATTAAAAACTTTGAACAAAGTTAATAAACAATCTAAGCAATTCATGTTGAGTTTGTATACTGACCGGAAAACGAAAAGATAAGCATAATAATATCCTCCGCTTCTATTACCACAGGCGCAGAATGTTTTTCGTCTCCATTCTATAAATACTTACGTATTTTTATAGCAATATAAGTCAGTTTTCCTTCCAGAATAAATATATGAATAAGCATTTTATTCATTGTATTAATATTATTGTATTATAGATGATAATAAATTTCATTTCCAGTTTTGCAAGAAAATAATTTTACCCAAATTAGTCGGCGACGAATCATTACTCATTTCCTTCTTTCAATTATCCGCTTCCATATAATCATATTTAGTATTTTGTTCATTTTTACTTTCACTCTAACTCTGTACTGCAGTATTAAAGTTGCAAGTCTTAAATTATTTCAGATGGAAAGTTTAGCTATTATTACTTAGCACAACAAAACTTAGCAAAATGGAAACCAGTACATTTTCCGTTTTTATCTTCATGGTGCAAATATTCTTTCTTGCATCTTCAACTGAAGCTTTATTGCGTGCTGGTTATGGTGAAAACTGCAGCAAAGAAATCCGCTGTGAATCCAGGAATTTTCAGACTTGTCAAAATGGTCACTGCGATTGCATGATGCCTGAAACCATGATATACGAAGAAAATGCCGGAAAGTGCGTCTCCTTGGCTGGTGAGCGTTGTCAGTACAGCACATTTGAAGGAGAACATACATGGGTCGAAGAAGTTGAATGTATTTCAAATGCATTATGTCAAAATTGAATTTGCGAATGTGACTCCCACCACTTTGAAATTTCCAATGGAACATGTGAGTTCAAAAGAGAACATGGAGCTGCATGTTCCAACAATGTAATGTGCGAAATTTCAAAACATTTAGTTTGTGGGAGTAATAATACATGTACATGTGAGGATAATAGAGTGTTTTCACAAGAAAGATGTGTACGTTTGGCTGGAAGTGCTTGTGATAATAGAGATGATTACTGTATAGAAAACTCCCAATGTATTCTCGATGACATATATCCCGGCTTTTTTTGTAAATGCTCAGAAAATTTTTTCAAGGGAAAAGATGGAAGATGTGAATCGAAAAAGAATTTTGGAGAAGCATGTGACGATACCAGCCAATGTGCTAAAACATTGTCGTATATGGATAGAATTAGTAGCAGCTTTCGGCAATATTCAAATCTTCCAAGCTTTCTAGAATGTAACCAGGGAGTCTGCCAATGTGATAACAGCAGCGTCGCCGAAAAATCGACAAATTCAAATTATAATTACCGTTGCCGAAAGCTGGCAGGTCAAGAATGTAATCAAGGAGATTGTTTGTCTGGGGCTGAATGTAGAGGAGGTATTTGCCAATGTGAAACCAGAATTTTATTCGAAACGGAGAACAAAACTTGTGAAATGAAGAAAACTTATGGTGAAACTTGCAAAAATAATGATCAATGCAAAACTGGCTATAAATGCAGCAGCAGAAGAGGCATTGGTACTTGCATTTGTGACTCTGATGATAAAGCATTTAACACTGCAACCTACAGTTGTGCAGTTAAAGCGGGATATACTTGTACTGACATGAATGGAAATAAACCTTGCAAAGGCGGAGTTAGGTAGCGTATGCGGATTATTGCGGATCGCAAAATCAATAGGATTATTTCCAG
>JAQFYG010002580.1:0-14360 GCA_034694325.1 Entomobrya corticalis
CGGACGGACGGACAGACAGACATTTTCGCTCCCACCATGTATTTGTAGTAAGTACCAGTACCTGGCACTTAATAATTAAGCAAATTTTATCTGCTTATGCAGATCAACAATAAGACTCAAACTCCTGATCCTGACAAATACAACGACATGATTAAATTTTGACTTAATTTTTCATTAAATTTAATTTTAAATTCAAAAAAGAAAGTTTGAGACAACGCCAAGATAATATTTGCTTCTTTGGAATAGGTAAAAGCTAAATTATTTGAATTAACTGTAATATTTTTTAAACTAATGCAGTTAATTGGACAAAAATAATTAATGTTGGCGTTGGCGTTACATTACGATAACTTTGAAGCAACTAATGTATATTGGCAAAAACCCCACGGTAACTGTATCACATAATTTTAATTGCAACTCTGTTACCGGTATATGAACAAGTTTATGCTTTCCTGCTAATAGTTTCATTATTTCATGGGTTACGGTATTTCTAATCAAAGGAGTCACTTTTATTTTACAAACGATTTAGTTTGTTGAATGTCAACATGTTTAATATGGGAAAACAGCTTTTTATATGTAAGGAGCACATTACGGGACTGGACGGCATCTTTCAATTTAATTATAGCTAACCATTGATTAAAATTGTAATACTACAGTTGTGGCACTTTATACTGACTGTTGTGAAATGGGGTTTTAGTGCGCTCAGGTCAGGTCAGGTAATTTTTATTTTACCCCCAAAATCCCCCAAAATTATCTAAATGCTTATCAGAAGCAGGTAGGTCGCAGGATCAGTGCCAATTGATGTGTAAAATGAACTTTTGTAGTTGTGGAGGAGGTGGTTTAATTTTAAATATATTTTTATTTAACTTTTAATAAACCCACAATTAAATATAGTACAAAAGAGAGAAGAAGAAGGACACAAAATTATTTGCCTGTATGAGGCTTGAGGCTTAGCGAGAGAGTGTTGGTGTTGGTGTGGTGGTGGTGGTCGTGGCTGTGTGTTGTGCTATATAAATATATAGGGAGAGCATGTGGCCAGTGGCCATGCTTCTCCAGCATATTTCACAAAGTTCTCCAGTGCTGGAGAGAAATGGGGCAACGTGTGTCACCATCACCGTTCCCAAAAGCATCATTTTTACGACACTGACGATGGGCGCTTTTATCAAGTACCGATTTTAAAAATTACGATAAAATTCAGTTGGATCTCAAGCACTATCGAACAAATCTCTCTTTGAGCCCAGTTAACTCTGTTTCCATTCACAATCTCTTAACTCACAAACAATATAAAGTTATGAATATTTTTAATGTATTTATATGCACAATACATTTTGTACATACAAATGTTAATCTGCAATTTTCACTTTAAATACTGCACAAATAATTGGCCAGCAAATAATTTTGATACGTCGTCTTGAATTTTAACACGCACATTAACTTATTGCTTAAACCACGCACAATGCGCCTTGTGATATTGAGCAAATGCTGAAAAAGCCTCTAACTAATTTTTATGAGATCAATATCTTAAGACTCTCCATTAGTTCCTCAAGTCAGTACTCGCTTTAACATTAGAATAAATAACCAGTACATGAAAAAACGTGTAAAAAACTTCAAATACATTAAGCTAAAGCCACGTTTTGCACTTTATGGTTTTCAGTAGAGCTTTATTTAGTTGGATATGCATTTAATATATTTTTGCACAATATATTACAAATTTATGTCGATTTTGTTAAATTGTGCATTAGGTCAATTTGACATGGTTAAAGGACGAACCGGAAATGAAATTCAACTTAAGCCATCAGTAGCTATTTTTCACAAAACTTCACATTATTTTAAAATCTCTCATACCAAACGCAATTGTTTGTTTGATGTTACAATAGGTTGTATTTGTATTCAAAGCTACATTGCCTTGCAATACATGCGAATAATCTAAAGCTATAACTGTTGTAACGTAAAATGGCTGAAATCATTGAAATGTGACTTAAATCTGTAAATAACGAAGTCTACACTATTTGCTCCAAAAGAACCTCCAACCGGCAGGCTAGTGATTACAATTTATCTAATCTTAACTTACTTACCAGCAACCAAAGGTAAAGTGAATATATATCAAACAAAAGGAATGCATGTCACTATCATGCAAGTGCGTGCCCCTAATATAAAGGATTTAACCTAATTTCTTGTTGTTATTTGTCTTTAATAAATTTACGTAAGCGTGAAAAACACTACATGGGTTTCAAAGCGCACAAATTCTACAATGTGAGGTATGCTCATGTTTAATCGTTATATTTTCAACTTTCCATCAGTTGTGATGAAAACGTGAGCGCACACACATACCTGGTTAGTTTTTATCACTAAACAACAGCCAAGCATTGAGGTTGCTATGACAATAAACAAATTTCTAATGGCACCTTTACTATACTTTACCATCGTATAACGTACTGTACTGAGAACGAACGACCAGCAGCACAATCTATTTGAAGTTTCAAAAACTGTTAAGCTAAACCGTAAATTGTAACTTTGCCAATTCTAAGTCAATAAATGTTACAGTTCCATTTTTATATTACAATCTAGAGTTCAGTTCAGCAAAACTTAAAACTAAATTATTTCATTTGAAGGTTGTTTTAGTTCCAACGTAGGTTTAAATCAGCCATTTTATGTTTACAGATAAGTAAGTATTATGAGTTTTAAAAATGAATAACTTACTGTTAAAACATGTTGAGAACAGATCTTTATATGCTTGATTCTAATATAAATTATTAATAAAATATGAGTATGTATTTGCTTTAGATGTTTCAGTAATACATTTTACTAAATACTTTGCTTAATGTAAAGAAAAACTATATTAAAAATGTTTTTTGACGCGATGACCTTTACAACATCAAAATTGACCACTTGTGAATGATAATGACATTAATACTTTATAATTGGAGTATTCGATAGTTTAGATTCTTGAAGAATTTAATTTGTACGAAAAAACCGACATGAGTCCTTGTCAGTGTCTATTTTTAATTTATCAGCACAAAAGGAATTTTCACAGACATGTCATAAAAGAACTGAATTTCGGCTAAAGTATCTTATTTCTTACAAAATTAAGCAAAACGTTTTCAATACGTCAAATTTACATTGTTTGAAACGTATGTGGAGCCACACTGCAGCTCAAAATGCAAGTTTGTACTGAAACATGCATGGTTGGAATTTATTGATTGTCTTTTTGTCTGCATTAAGGTGGTATCATACATAGTATGCACTTTTAATATTTTAACTTCTGCTTTAGAAAAATATAAACCACAAATAGCTTATTAGGTTGAAGTCAAAAACAAATTTAAAAAGGAACATATTATATGCTTGCAACAGTAACAGTCAGAGTAAAAATAACATTCAGAGCATTAAAGAAAAATATGCGTAAAAAAGTAGTGTTACATTACACTAATTCTAAGCTGATAATTTTAAAGACATTCTAGTGCAACTGATTAATAGTTTTTATGTATATCAGCACCTATTTAAGCACAGAAATTTTACAAAAAAAAATATTGCTGAAGTGAAAGTCAACTGCACACAGCACCTGGAAGTGTTATCAAGAACGCTTGGTGTCTTATTTGTACAAACTTTGGACACATTATAAAGGAGTGTTTGGTTCAGTGTACTGAGCTTGTCCCTCTTTTTTTGTGCTATCAAATTGTTAAGTGTTTATTCTTCAGCTCCAGTTTTTATTATTTAAATATATAAATTTAAAACTACATCGGCTAAAATGCATGCCAGGGAATGGAGTTATCACTTTCAAATGAAGTATGTGGACGCCTGTGACGTTTGTGAACGAGATCAATTGGGAATGAAAATTCATTTTCAAGCACTCAAATTTGTAAAGAAACACGATTAAAGAATCAACCGCTTTTTCTACCTAAAGCCATGTATAATTTGTACTGTATTATATTTATAATTTACTAAAAACCTTAGATTACTGGTTTTCTATTATAAATTATTTTGGTATTCACAGGTTATCCTTAACCATGCACATTTTTCCAAGCATTTGACTTAGCTTTTTAATGCTGTTGGTACTATGCAGTGTTACGTTTTCGCAAAAAACAATGCATTGATTTAAGCGCACAGAAAATCAAACAAATAGTGAAATGACTCTATAAAATTCCATGCTAATTACCTATAAGTCAACTTGCTCCACAATATTATCATACCGATCCTTGCTAAATGCTTTTTTTCAACGTCAGTATTAAAACAATTATTTTTAGATAGATTTTTTTAATTGTTAACTGCAAAAAATACATTCTACTTGTATTTACTATTTTTTAAATGCAGACCTAACTATCTGTAGGAGGCTACTTATGCACTCAATTAAGACCAAAATTATTTGCAAGTATCTTAGCAAAGATATAAATGAACAAACAGAAGTCGTAAAATCAAAGCAGCGTAGAACTTCAACAAATGCTGCTGTCGTAAACATGTGTCTAAAATAAAGCACCTATTTATTTCTGGATGGATTGGATGAAAACATTAGACAAAATTTGTAGCATGTGTAAAAGTATATATACGATAAAGCAGCTTGTTCATTATCAATATTTTGATTTACTATATAACTCAATTTCAAACAATCAAAAGCATCAGCATTGCTACATTTGCAAAAACAGGTTAACAATTAAAGCAGGTTTCTCATGTATGTCATTACTTTAACCCATATAAACTCGATTTTGACCACTACGAAAAAACCATCTTAAAGAAACCTTGAGTTTTGGACTTTGGTTGTCAGCGTAAATATGTTGATAGCCAAACCTAAAAGGTAAATAAATACTTGACAGACAAGCCACACATTCCGTTAAAACTTTCAGAAACTACTTTGCAAAACGTTGCACTTTTGCCAATTTTAAAGTAAAAAAATGTTCCAGTTCTGCTTTACTTTCCAACGAAGATGAAGTTATATGAACATGGAAAAGCAAAATGCTAATATTATAACATTAGTTTATTTCCAATGTAAATTGAAGTTAAGTCAATGTGTTGGTTTAAATGCTCTATAGTATGACGTTGTTTACTTTGTACAATCTTTTGTTACGCAGACCAGAATTAACACTTCTTAATTAAATGTTACTCACTATTTTAAGCCAAAAAACGTAGAGCTTGCAAATAGTTATATTTTGGACCTACGGTTGGTCCTTTGTACGTTCTTGTAGTATTGTAGTTGGCCAACGGAGACGCTTTATAAGAAATAAATATGATTATTTGACTTTCCATGACAATACCACAATATGAATTATGGTAAAAGTTGAACCACTCCCGAGCCGACATTAATTGAAAAGCAACAAAGCACCCAAAAAAGTTAATATTAATCGTGTTTTAGTTTTAAACCTTAGTTTAATTGTACAATATATCGCGCCAATTTATGTTTGCTAGTAACCGAAACATTTACATCACTGCTTTGGCTTTATTCTGTTTCTAATATTTATGCATAACTAAATGTTTACTGTACATCAAGAACGTGAAATTCGGTTCACTTTTAGTACTATGTTGGGAAACCACTGTTTGCAATTTTAGATAATACTTTCAATCAATCTACATAAAACCAAAATTATTGAATCGGGTAAATTTCAATATTTAACGAATAGGATTGCATGGAACTAAAGTAATTAAAATTGTATATATACGACAACCAACTATACTACAATACGACTACTGTCTAAACGTTTATAATGAAGATACTTCTTTTGTCGTCAATCCGTACAAGAGTTTTAACGTTTTACAACAAATTCAGTAGCATATGACATATATCCTGTGGTAACTTGAGCAATAATTTAGCATTTGACATGCGTTTGCTTTCCTTATACCCTTTCATTCAGCTGACCAATGTAAAATGCTAACTGGAAATAATATAAATATCTGACTGTCGTAGTTTATGTTTCAACTTTCACTTTTGTACAAATTGAACCATTTGTAAATCAACATGGAGGATCTCCTTGACATCAACTCACATTAAATTTCAATTTTAATTGCTTCATAGTTTTAAACTGTCCTATTGTGCTAAAATACACCGTCACATTTTTTGTGGATCCAAATCCAAAACATTTACATTACTGCTATGGTTAATTCTGTTTATACTACGTATGCATAACAAAACTTGAACTGAACTGTACAAGTACGGAAAGGTAAATTAACTTTTGCTTATTTGTTTGCAAAAATGGTTTTAAATTATAATCTTTGCTTTTATTAAAAATAGTCAAAACGAATTTTTGCAACAGTTTACAAACATGATTGCTCTGTACCAAAAACAAATTTTATAAAGACTCCAACAAAAACCATACGAGAATTTTAGTCGGAATCAAAGATGATTGTAGTACATAATAACGGCAGCAGATTTGTGTGATTAACAAAGCTCATATACAATAAAACGTACATTGTTATGGTTTCAGCAAAACCAAAATACAAATAACTAGAGATATTATTAGTTAATTTGCTTATTGGCTTTGATGAAAATTTCTGGATCTAATTTATTTAAATGTAAATAGAAAAGAAGAATGTTGCAGAACTTGGGAGTTTGAACTAACTCCGACAAATGCCAACATGATTAACATATTTTCATTATGAAACAAGACATTTATGTATGAATTCTGCTTCTTTCAAACTTAAAAAATCCGAACGGTATATTTTAAATTGGACATTAATATCCAATTCAGTAAAATTTTATTAAAAAGGAAATTTTGCGCAATTGCGCTAAAAGTATCGGTATTACCTTATACCAAATACCATGCAGACAATATTTAAATCAAGATTGCTTCCTTGAAAGAAATGACTGCAAGAATTTAAGACATAATCGTGAAATTTTTTAAAAGCAAATGCAGTTATGTGACACAAACATAATTACAACTGGTGTTGGCGTTAAATCACTACTAATTTATAATATTTTATCAAAAGCACGTGATAACTTTACGACATTAATTTCACTCGGAATTCTGTAACCAGCTTATAAATAAGTCTCTTCCTCTCTGGTGATTGTGAAATAAATTCATGGGTTACGGTACCTTTGTTTAAAGCGGCTAATTTTATAAATGGTTAAGTCTGTTCAATGTTTTGGAGAAAACAGCTGCATAATTCCGAAAGTATTTCACTAGCAGAATCACAGCTTGTATTTGAACCGAATAAGCAATTAACTAATTGGTTTGATAATCTACAATGAAAAGCGTCTTAAGCTAGTAGCAAAGTAATGCAAACAGCAACACCACTCAAATCATTTCTAAAAATTTTACAGTCAACGTTCAAATCCGTTTATGTTATAAGAAATAAATAAAGAATTTTCGTACATCAAACCAGCATCTTCCCTACAGAGCGTTTAAAATATGCAATGTCGGTCATGTTTCCAATAAAGCATTAAAGCTAAAAGTTTGTACCTTAAACACTGCTTTTTGAAATAAAAATTAAATAAATTGTTTGACTGTAAGTAGCCGGTATAACATTTCTACAACTTATTTTATAGTATACGTTTTTTCTATGCACTTTTTAAATAATCTGTGTTTTGAGGACAAAAGCATTCAAGTTTTTCCTAGTTTGTTGTTTTCTTAATATTATAGTTTCAACTTAAAGCTTCATTATTTTCAATACTATATTGGCTAGAAAGAAAATATTTCAGTGAGTACATTTCATTTTAAATACGATTAAAATAAGACTGTTTAAGCCTCAAATCTACGTTGTTTTGGGCCTTTTTGTGCATTTATGACAGCTATTTCCTAAGAAAACTGATAAATACGCGCCAAACGACTATATTTCTTTAAACCTACTCAAGAGGCATTTAAGGAGTCAGAGAAAAAATTGTCATATTTATGTCTCTGCATCAGAAGGCTTTTATTACTTCATTTTGCAACCTCTTTTAGTTAAACGTGTTTTGTCAATTTTAGTTATTGCATGATATACTAAGTTATAAAGTTTCAAGTATTAATAAGAAAATATTGAATTAAATTGGACTCATTTAAATGAATTATACGATTATCTTAAATCTAGTAATCAACGTAGGACGTGTTGATTTTTTTGTCAAACTGTCAAAATAAATTGCTAATTTCATAAAATCGAGAGAAATGCTTTATTTATATATAGTAAATATTTAGCGATTAATAAAATTCAAAAGTAGATAACAATTTACTATTAAACCGGACAGCGGCAGCAAAGATTGAATTAAAATTCCGTTCTTTTGAGGTGGTGCGTATTTGTTAAAGAAGCTTGAATGTCAACTTCTATTCATAAAACAAGCTATGAAAAAAATACATCTATTAATGTAGATATGAATAGTGAATTCGCAAAAATGTTGAACTTAAACTTGTGCATTTCCTACTGAAAGTACTGATAGCACATTGTACCAAGTACACGGCGTGCTTTCACAAAGAAAGTATAAATGCCAAAAATAGCTGGATCAAATCTCCTTTCAAGCATCTGAAATTATCAGATTCATAACTTTTAATTTTAAATCTTTGGATAAGCAAAAAAAAACCTTGTCTGTGTTTGAAGAAAAATATCACAAGTAATAACCAACCTTGAATATGTGTTGAGTAAATGTTTTTTTCAGGTAAGTCATGCAATATATAGAGACATAACATAAAGTTTTAAAGTGCATAATTTTTAAATATGTAATAGCACATGCATTATAGCCAATAAAGTCGACTTTTCAGCTATTGTATCTGATTGCTGACACAAGTATGAGCCTATAATGGTGGCTGGTATGCAAATTCAACTTTATCGGTATGTGCATGCTCATTTTATATGCATATATATTTTTTCTTGGATGACCGTTTTTCATCATTATCGTTCACTTGACCATTTAGAATACAAGTTAACCTAATTACTTAAAAAATTACCTAATTTATTTTGTTAACCCGTGCTCATATTAAAAACCTAAACATTAGAAAAGCCTAAATACTTTTTAAAGGAATTTTTAAATAATTATTTCGATTTTACTTGGCTTAGTACTCAAATTCCAAAAAAAAAAACAATTTAATTTTTTTTTCGGTAAGTTGCAGGAACAATTTAGAAAACTCTTGTCACTGATGTTATTAGGAATCGGTTTTTATGAATTTAAATTAAAGCTTTGGTTGTACCTAAAATATCTGATATTACGTGTATTTTAAAAGTGTATCATCATTTGCAAGCACCTTCTTTCAAAAAGATTACATGGAGGATAACCCGTTGCGTATGTTTGCTTGAATTCAATTTGAAGCAGCTATTTATATTTTGTCAATAACGCTCGGAATATAAAACGTGTGTTTCAAAAAATGGGACTAAGAATTTTCCGATTTTTATGCCATAATAAAAAAGTAAGTTAAGTCAAACCTACATCGTTTTGACTTACCGGAATTGTGTGAAATTTTGTTTGCATTTTTAACAAACGAGCCTTATTTCCGTGTGAAAAACTTCATGAAAATGTTGTCACTTCTTTTTTAATGTACTGGACATTTCATCTGTCCCAATATTGAAACAATTTTTTGCCAAAACGGTTACTAAAAAGTTAGTTGCATTGGGTAGGCCATTCATATAGAACCTTTTGTGGTTTTTTATGTTTTTCTTTTTCCATATTTTACCCTATTGAAAATTGGTATAAAGTTTCACACCAAATCTCATATGCAAACAGCAATTGCAATTAAAACCATTCTAAATAGCTTATACTATATCCGATTTAGTTAAGAAGACTAATTATAATGTAGAATGTCTCATTTAAACTGTTATTGTAGAAATTTAGTGTGAGTGCATTTCAAAGACAAGTGTGCAAGTAACCTTTTTGTTCTCTGTTGAATGTCTCCACAAATTTAAAACAACTCGATGAAAGCGTGACGAAACTTGCATTTTCTAAAAACTATTAATTATATTTATATCCGTATTCTACCTTTATTATATCCATTCGACAGCTTGATATTCCCTTCGGAAAACAGAAGTTGTATGCCCCAATTTGTGACTGAAATCCGCGATGAAAGGCCCAAAAAATATTCTCGATTATGATAAATAATATGTATTGGCAGGTTTGAACTAGTTTTTTTCCAGTTTTCTGCGACCAGGATTCCTCTAATTCAAGTAAAAGGAAAGTTGTGAGATAAAAACTATTATTTAGGCCGTTACTGATTCATTGTAACAGTTAAAAAAGCACGACTCACCCCAAGTAACCCTCATCAGTCATTTTTTCTGTTGTTGGCAGCTATGTGAGTAATAAAAATAGAATATTGCACTTAAAAAGAATGCGTAATTTTCATTTTGGCCACTAATCAATTTAACCAGTAAGCCTTGAACAATCCAATAGTAAACCATATTTACCACCATTCATTGATGAACTGTATGGAAGCCTTTGGTGAGCTAACAGGAGGGCTGCTAGATCAGCTCATCGGCTCTTCATTATCTGATATCATCATAGATGATTGGTTGTTTAAGGTGCAGCCCCACAATGTTTGAAAATCTGCAATGCAAGTAAAAAGTTATACTTTAGTTAAGTTTAGTGCTTAATAAAAGCTTTGAGTACAATCAACTAAGTAATACCATAAAACGTTTTCAGGCCAATCGTTCAGCAACAATCCAAGGTTTCGTAATGTTTGATACAAATCTGCGAATGAATGGACAAATATTTAGAAATTTTGTAAAAAACATTGAAAACAATCGATATTGCAAAGTATTGCTGATTGTTAATGCTTACAACCAAAAACGAAGTCTTGAGTTTAAAAAACGCAGTTACGTATCCGGGGACTCTAATCTCATGTTGCGTTTTAGCACTATTGGATTAGTTTCTGTGAGAATATAATTTTAATATAAATAAGTTAAAACGAGTAAACCAATACGGTAACCTGAATATGGGTTTAAGCAACACATAGATATACTTAAAACAAACAACCTACCTCATACATATTAAAGCTTTGAACTAAGATAAAACGGAGACAGTTATTTTGTTTCACGAAAAATTGAAAGCCATCACTGCTTTTATCAAAAAAAACAAGAACAAAACAATATAAATATTCAAAAATGTCTCTAACGCTGAACCATCTTTTAACAGCTCCAGTTACTGTTAAGTAAACCACAGTTACCTTCTTTCTTTGGTTTACGCCACGCTGGGATCTATTTTTTCGGTAGAGTAAGGGTAGAGTCAATCTCACCAAACGCAGATTTTTGATCAACTAGATGACATTGTTCAAGTGCATCCACGTAATAATTTATAATCTGTAAGTAAAACGATTAAAACGTTACGTAAGTAAAAAGTTGTTTCAAGATTTGCTACGGCTATTAAATATTTTATACCTTAATATAGCTTGGAGAGCATCATCCAGTCACAATTATGACTTTCATTAAATTTGCTAAAAAACTGCAATAAAATGAGCAAATATTTCAAAAAACTTTTAAAGTCTGTAGCAACACACTTGTTAGCATGATATTATAGACTTTTACTAATTACGATAAAAAACAGAAGTAAACGCCAACGTCTTGAGCAACGCAAAAAAATAATCATGTATCCCTAGATTAGAATCGATATTCGTGCTATTAACAATGAGTCTGCCACCTGCTAAAATATTTTTCATCCAACCAAAATGTTTAAAGTTAAATAAAGTCAATACAATTATATGGGGTCAAAATTAAAATATTTTATCTTTTGCTTGAAACCATAACAAACCTTAAAAATGAATCTGTTTTTTATGATTACGTGGATGCTGATGTTTCACAGATGCCAAAATAACACCACTGCTTTAGCAAAAATACTGCACTGGTATACACTTGGTACGTTTGGAAACAAAAATATGTTGAGATCTCTGCTCCGGTATTGAATATGCCAGAGCTCAGAACATATTATAATATTTCGACTGTTTAGACTGAGTCTCGGCTTTAATGAGTGTCATGATGTCGCAATCAGCCTTTGTCAAACTTAATCTACCGTCGTTTTATTACTATTTCTTTGTGTTCTTGCGCAACATTTATTTGAGTCATAGCCAGTCGTGAAAACTTTATATAAACCTCTCTAACGAATTAGACGCTTTTTATGTAGGAATACAGACTCGGCAAACATCAAACAAAATATTAAGCAATCAACCATACAATTTAATCTTTTAATGGACAATAAACCTTAATAAAAACCTTGATCAATCAGAATGCATAAAATTATAATATTGTACGAGCTTCTTTGCAGCCAGTAGAAGCAGCACAAAATAATGACGTGGAAAATGATGCAATTGTTTTGTCTGGTATGTCATCGTTAAAGTCGGTTTTTCAGCTAGATTCATCTGACTGTCTATAGTTTGCGAGCTTCAAAAGTTAAATGATATGTTGATGATGACTGTAAGCAAACTTTTGTTGCTGCTTTTGTTTGAACTTTCATTAATAAACTTCAGTACAATGCAATGTTACTAGATAACAATGGCTATTTTAAATGGATTTCTTAATAAACACAGAAAACAGAATTGTGTCCTCGCTTATTTAGAAACAAAAACTGTCTTTTTGCTGTATTTCGTTTGAGGTAATAGTAAAAACACGTAATGCTTCAGTTTTAAAGCTTTATTATAGATTACTTTGAATGATGTAATTAAAAAAGTAGCTTAATAGGTAAACATTAAAAGATTGCTGAAGCATAATTTAAAATCTTCAACATTTTCCAAAACAACAAAATGCTTTGAACTTTTCATTTACCGGGCGCCGTATAAACAGTTGATTTGATAAATTTAAAAGGCACTTTAAAATCATAAAAACACTATATTAAAAACAATACCTTTCTATACAAAATGCATGGCAAAAGTGCACTTCAATGAGAACAAAGCGGACCAATTTGGGGTTAAGTGAGTACTGTTTTAACTATGGTGGTAAGAACAACCAATGTTTTATATAAACTCCTAGTTTACAACATAATGTTATATTTAAAAATATTAGTGGCCTAATTTTTTCCAGAATACCAAGCAATTGTAACTTATTTGGAGGATGAGATTTTTTAACAAGTTTTTTAAAGGTCACAATGGTGTGCATACATTTGCATCATTTGAATAACGGAAATATAAGCATATTTGTTTTGGTAAAGTTAGTGCTATCAGCTGAAACTCACGAGCTTAATCGTTGTCAATGCCCCGGCTCAATTTGCTGGCAATGCCAATGTAAATGTCGGAGAAAGTCACACGCACATGTTGGTTTTAAAGCAAAACATTTTATTTCATATTATGATAGAGATGTCAATGTTGATCAAGTTTTTTGGGAACTAGGATAATCATACTTCTGAGTTCACTGCAGGTAAAAAGGAACAGTTTTTTGCTCATTTCGATAGAGAAGTCAACTAGTAAATCATTTTAAAGCATTATAAGGTGATCAGAGGTCCAACAGCACTAAATACCTTTTCTCGCATAATATTCATTATATTACAGAGGTTCTTAATGACATTGTTTAGACCTGACGGCGCATTGTTAAAGTGAGACTTTTATGATAACGCAGAATTCTTGTTCGTTTTTTTGAGGATGCCCGAGCTGGTAAGCTAAAAAATTATTAAAGATAACATCAATCAGACATAAATGCCCATTTTGATAAGCTATTCATAAAATGGAGTCACAATAATGATACAGCTTTTATATCTGTTGATCTTGAAGTACCCGGACAAAGACTTATTCGCTCATTTTCGCGACACTCAAGTTCCATACTGGTAATTGTCAAAGATTTTGAGAATTTGGATGTGCTCCAACGGGATTTTCCAGATGTGACCTGGATCGTTGTTGACGTTAGCAGAAATTTGGATACTGCAAGAGAGCTCCTGAAGGTTATGACAACGCCAAATTATATTGTGAGCTTTGGGGGTGCCGCCTCGAATTTTTCTCAAGCTGCATTAGAGATACTTAAAGGTGGTGTTACTTCATTCAAGTAAGTAAAAAACAAAATTTTATTTGTCGTTTAATTATTTAAACGACATTTAAATTTGCTCCACGTTTCAGTGTTAGTTTGCTTCAATATAATTGCATCCTTTATATTTTTCATACCTTATAATTGCCTTATATTTTCTTCGCCTTCCCTTTATATTGCTGTACAACTTACATCTTTTATATTTGCATGATGTATAAAACCCTATATACTCCCAATATGGGGGCTAAATTTTAAACTTTTTATAATTTCCAGATGTAATTACATAAATGCATCTTTGAAATTTCAAGATGACGTTATAAATAAAACATCTCCATAAGATCCACAATATGCTTTTATTTAAAAAACCTCGTTATAATTGCCAAATGCAATTATAAGAAAAGTCTCTTTATCATTCCTTTATCTATAATTGCATAAATTTTTCCCCCTTTGGGTGCAATTATAGAGACACTTCACTGTATTTCAGTTTGCTCAACAAAAATTTCAAAGATTTTCTGATTTTTTGTTACTCAATTTGTCATGGGCTTTTAGCA
>JAQFYG010002581.1:0-14358 GCA_034694325.1 Entomobrya corticalis
GACGTCAGGCAATAGGATAGGCACACTTTTCAAGTCAAACTCAAGAGCTTGACAGTTCTGGTTGGATTGGCTTTGGCTTTGACTCCTTTCTAAAGTGTAAGTCAATTACACTGTTATTTATGTATCCTGAAGATAGAAACTTAATGCTTAAAATCCTCTCTGCAATAAGTCGCGTGTGAAAAATATTACCAGCTAATGTGGCATGGATTTAAAAAAAGACGAGAGAAAGGATAATGCGCTTGTATTTTGTATATAAAATTATACTATAAATAAATATAAACCATTTTCAAATAAAGCTTTACCCTAAATATACATATATATGTATTTTGTAGTTTATCAGAGACGTGCAGCTTTAGCATTTTTTCAATAGATTTAGCCAGGCAGAAATAGTATTTTGATGAAAAGGCTGAACTCCATTATAATAAAATGAATGACAATGTATGAGATCCATCTCCTCATATAACAGTTTGAATTTTAAATTACTCACACAGATTGTTTGAATAATCCTTAAAGTATCATTTACTTTCACTTTGGCAATTTAGCATGAAAATATCAATGTGACCAACAAAATGATGTCAATACAATATTTAAAAAATAAAGAATCGACAAGAAACATTCTATAATACTCGTACTTTCATGATGATAACGACAATGCTAATACTAAACATAAAATATTCAAACCCTCCAACAGAACTCCAACTTTTTAAGTTTCTTTTTAAGTACTCTACTCTACCAAACTACTAAAGAACCGATAGTTTTATTTCATTCCAGAGTTTCCTTTTTTTTCGAAACAATACACAATAGAAACCCATGCCCACTCCTTTTTATATTATTATCATTGTACTAAAAATGCAATAAAACTTGTACAAAAAAAACAACAACCAAAAGTAATAAAAAGCTTTGCGCTTAATATGTCAATGTTTAAACAGCACGTTACAGCTCTCTATCTTCTTTCATTTCCTCTCATTTCATTGTATTTACATATTATCCCTTTTAACTTTCCTCCTATTATGCAATTCTCAACGACCCAACAAAAAAAAACTAAACGGCAACTGCTGTTGGTTTAAAACAAAAAAAAGAGAGAGATAGATATCCACGACCAACGCAACGACACAGACAACAATCTGCATTTTATTTTGCTGTATTACCTTCAGAACTTCCATGGTTCTCCATGTATTTATTGCGATATATATTTTTTTTATTCCCGATGGCATCAACTCTTTTTGCTTGTGTCACCCTCCCACTACCACAACCCTTTCCTTCTTTAAAAAAACTTTTTTTTCCATATGAATGTGAATGATGCAAATGAATAGAATATTGGCCTCAGACAGAATATATATAAATGTTATATAAACTGTGTAAGATGCATCCAGAGATATAAACTTTTCTTTCAAGATAAAAGAGACAGTGAAGAAGAGTACTTCCGTGAAATGTTTCAGAATATTTCTTTTTTTTTTCTCTGCTCTCGTCTCTCCTTGCTACAAACCACTAACACATTTGACGCCGAAATATAAAAAAAGAAAAATATTTTATGGAAACTAAACTTGCACGTTGCGTTGCACGCTTCATTTTTCTTGTATTTTCCAGTTTTTTTTTGTTGGCGGATATGATACGCAATATTACAGCTTTACAGTGCATCGCTCCTTTTGTTCAGGACCGCTACCACGACGAGCAACCACCACATTCATGTGCGTACAAATATAATATGCCGTAATACTCATTCAAGAATTTTTCTTCAAAAAATATATCCTGAGAAGTATACTTTCTCTATAAAAATTTCTATATAAATTGAATTTTAAAAAAAATGGATATATGTACATATATGATGATATACATATATCGTCGCACAGGTTTATTTCCAGAAACATTCTTTATCTGTCTGTCTTTAAAAAGTAAGAGTGGGTTTATGAGCCAGTTTCATTTTTCACGGTAAGCAACCCCCTCAAACCATGTTTTTATGAAAAAAGGGTGCCGTTATATGCCACCGTTATTTTTCATATGATGATTTTCAAGTGGTTTTTTTCTACAAGAAGAAGAGTTTCTCAACATTTGTCACTTTACTCGCGTGTGCAAGAAGAAACGAGAGATGAGAAAAAAACGAGTTATTTAGCAGGTTTTATATATGAATGGGTTTAAATACAGGGAAAGGTGAAAAAACTACAAAGAAAGATAGGGAGAGAAGAAAGGTATTTTTTCTCATAAATTTTGTAGGAAAAAAGAAAGTCTAGATATATTTCTTTTACTTTGCTTTCTCCAAAGAATCTTGGATTTTTTATATAAAAAATGAAATGAATACCTACTTGGCTTAGAAAGTTTAGGATTATACAAGTGTATATCCTCCCATTGTAAAAAATGTATTAAGGTGGAAGGAGGAGGCAAAAATCCTTTTCCCTTTTTCTTAACGTTAGATAATATATAACTTGAGGTGATATATATATCTTTAAGATCTTTTGGGTTTATTTTTAGGGTGGAATCTCTTGTTTTCTGTCTGGAAAACTGTCACTGTTTTCTGGTTTAAAAAAATTAAAATCCTTTTGTGGAATGAGCCAGTATGAAGTAGTAATTTTCGGAGCCAGACTTCTGAAGAGAGAGGCTTTATATATCATTTGCTTATTTTTTCCGAGAGGAAGAGACAAAAACTTTTTATATATTTTTATGCCTCATGTTTATTCATATATTTTAATAGTGTCTCTGAGGTAAACACTTAACTCTATTAAACTACGTTTTTCTGTA
Source organism: Entomobrya corticalis (assembly GCA_034694325.1). NCBI lineage: Eukaryota > Metazoa > Arthropoda > Collembola > Entomobryomorpha > Entomobryidae > Entomobrya > Entomobrya corticalis. The sequence goes on from JAQFYG010002581.1 coordinate 2,734, forward strand.
TTTCAGGTCTATTTTTGTGTTCTAACTTGTAAGTGAAGGGACGTGTTATGCATATGCGGTTGTTAAAAGTAAAAGTGATGGCATGAGTGTCGAATTTATGAAATTTCCACTTATGTAGTACGGACGCCAATTTTACTTGTCTTGTAATTTTGCCACTTGTTAAAAAAGATACGTTTTTCTATACAAAGTAGTAGGTAATTTATGCCATTTCATAAAACAGTGTGGCAGTCGTTGAGATAAAAAATAAAGGAAGATATAATTTTTTTGGATGAACATTTTTCAATTTTTGTGTGGACAGAAATCAACCAGAAAATTACCCGTTCTTTTGGAGACGAGCATTTTTGGAGTAGAGAGTAAAAAAGCATGTAATGTTTTCCTTTAATCACTTTTATAGATCGAGATCCCCATTTTACTTTGATGGCGGATTAAAAGGTTGAGTTGGTACTTGGTATATTATGTATAAAGGTTTTCCCTCCATCCATAAAACTGAATATAGTCGGTTGCATTGGCTGTTTCCCAAGTTCCATCTAAATCCAAGTCTATGAGTTTTCACTTATAAAAAGGAAAAGTAGAATCTTTCCATTTGCAAATGTACTTTATATTTTGCTTTTCAACGCGTATGATATTGTTTTTATAAGTGAGACTGTAGAGCTAAAAGAATAAGGATAACAGGAGTAGTTGCTACTTTAGTTTCCAGCGAGAATATTGGAAGCTTTTTTGGTAATTACTTTATGTGTGAAAATGAAATAGCAACCAAGTTATGTTGATATGAAAAGGTGACGACAGTAAGTTGGATGAGATGAAGATAAAAAGAGTAACACTTTGTTGGAAATATATGTGTGTGCACTTTGGAATGTATGGCAATATTCTGACAAGTAATGGGCCAACTTCTTTTGGGAAAGAGGTTATTGCATAATAATTATCCATGAAATGATTTCATAATAATACGTAGTTCTGGTTCATTTAGCTGCTAATGACTAAAATATTTGCTTTCACAGTAATAAGGGCATGTAATGAATCGTAAAAAGTAAAGCATTTGAATGATATTGCCAATTATTTTTGAGACATTTAAAGCAATTAATTGCTATCATATGCATATTCAATTTTTGAACAATATGAAACGAGACATCTGTTGAAATCAAATTCAATAAACTAAATTAATTTTACTTTACTTGCAAATATGTCATTGCCAATACTTTGAACAGTCGGACAACTTCACTCAACCCTATAAACCCCCACCATTTAAAACACAAAATGACGCATCAACAATGAAGTTTAAGTATCAAACCATCAACTGACACAAGTTAGTCCTTCATAACGACTACTTAACAATAAAGACTAAGCCTTATTAAAACTTGATACTTTTTTTACATAAAGCCCAACAAAGTTTCTTCTTCCAAAAAACAAGAAGCCATACAAAAAAATCTCTTCATCTCACAAAAAAACACAAAATCATTCTCTTCATTAACTTGATGTAACACATTTTCCTCTTACATATAACAACTCCAACACAAGCAATAAGGAAATTAGTACTAAATACGCATTTTTTTTCTTCTAAAAAACAAGAAGTCATTTCACATGCCATCATGTCATCCATTAACTACACTATATAGCCAGTCTCATTTACAGACCTCTTCTTCGCTCTCCTCATCATCATCAAAATAAAAACGACACATCCAACAAGACTTATTTTTCGTGACTTAAACAATATTACATTTTTTTCTATCCTGAAGTGTGTCGATTCCCATACAAAATATACATATCTTCCTTTATTTTCTCATCTCCCCCATCAGCAAACTACCATACTACCAACCAAATGCAATATTCCAACTTCCAACGCCAAGCCGAGAACTTCTGCCTGGAGAAACGCTTTCTGAAAAAGAAAAAAAAAGACGACAAACGAGCAAAAAAGAAGAAGCAACGCTCTTTCGAATGAAAACGCTTTCTTTCTGAAAAATACCACGCCACATGATTTCAAGCTCAACTTGCTCTCCTCTCCTCCTAGACTCCTTCCTAGAACAATCACACTGACAGAGAAGCAGTTGTTGTATGTGTGTGTATGTAACGCCACCAGAAAAAGATATAACGGTGGCGGTTACTGGTCTGGTGGCAGAGCAGCAGCAGGAGTAACTGCTTGAAACGGTGGTGAACGGGATTGAAACACGCAGTTTGTTACTAGCCAAACGACGAGACGGACGGGGTGGATGTGAAATGTGGATTGGATCCATTATTATTATTATTATCATTACCATTATACAATCTAGGCTTCTATTTTTTTTCTCTTTGAAATACATGCTGGTTTTTTACTAGATAGATGGATGGATGAAATAGCGAATACGCGCTCTTCTCGTCCTCTCCGACCTCCGATCCAAAAAAAACAATAAGACGCTGCTTCTATTCTCCGTTCCTTGTCAGTATACATTTCCATTTAAAAACACTAGAAATTTTTTTTCCATAGGAAATAGGCCCTTTTGTCCTTGTTGTTGTTGTTTAGTATTTAGTAGTGATTGCTGTCCTTTTCAATGAAAAACGGAGCAAGTTGTCTGCTTGCTTGTGTAAAAAAATAAATGTGTACACGCATTATTTGCTCGTGTAAAGCCAGAAAATACATATAAATACCATTATTTTGTTGAACATCCATCCGAAAAATAATAAAGAGAGCGTGAGTAGTATTTTGTTGGTTCTCTGATGATATAATAGTATAAAAAGTTGAAGAGAATTTAGAGAAAACGAGAGAAGAGAGCTGCTATTATACCAGGAGGAAAATCAACTTTTATTTGTTGTGTCACTCACGCTCAAAAAGTTGGATGGATGGCTCAGGAAAGTGCCTCATTCCATTATAATCATTTTCATATATAGTCGTCTTCTTCCCAGACATGCAAAAAGGCATACACCAATAAAAAGTATATATATTATGATGAGGGAGCAGTATATAAAATGTATACTATTATTACTTTGGTCTTGATAAAGATAAACTACAAATTACATTTTTTATAAAATAAAATGCATTCGGGTATACAAAGTACATACACGCATAAATATATATGTTGGTGGTTGGTAGCTGGTGGTAATAATACCTACCCAGTTACGTAATAAAATGGCTTTTTTTGGGGGGATATGTATGTATAACTGTATGTCTGTTTGTGCGTATTTTTCCAAAGAAAGAAAAAAAAACCGAGTTCTGGAGGAGAAGAGGAATAACAGAATTGATGTGATGCCTCACGTTGTTCACGTTCCTTGTATTTTTCCCTATTATTAAACGGTTCCTGTTCTACACAGAGAAAATCGAATTTCTCTTTGATTCTCTTGATGGAAAAGACTTAAAAGTAGTTATTTTTTTTGGAAGAGGAGAAAAATTAATTTGTGCTCGCATAGTCTAAGTCGCAGTGTTTAAGTTGGAGGACGAAGAAGAGAAAGGAGCGATCCCAACATGTCGTGAACATTCTAAGAGGAAAATGCGAAAGAAAGAATTATTGATCTTTGGCCAATATATTGATACGGTTCTTTCTTCTTCTTTTTTGTGATTTTATAGTATCAATTGTCATTTAGCTCTTGAAAAAGTAAAGTAAACTTCTTGAGAAAAAAAAATAATACGTTGTTTGTGAAGGAGATGGAAAGAGATGGAGACGGAGACGCTCACACTCAATCAACCAATAATAGGAACATCTACATCTTCTCATCAGCAGCAACAATGACAAGTACCAGTAGATAGAGGAACAAGTCAGTTATTTTCAGTAGCTTGAAGAAAAATCAACAAATAAAATGTTTTTATCTAATCGAAATAAAAAAGTAGCGCTAAAAGTTTTCCATTAAAAATCTATACCATCATGTTTCATAACAACTTGTAATGCATTAAACGCAACTTCAAATCTTGAATCAGACATACAGACACAAATTCTCCCATAAAGTATTCTCCTATTCTTCCTCTAAATCATTTTAGTGCGTAAGCGTCTTCTAACTTAACTTCCATCCTCATCATCAGAACAAGAGCAAATATCTCTCAACTTCTACTCCAATCTAAAGACCCAAAACAGACAAAAAACCACGCATCGTTTTTTTTCTTCTTCTTTTTCTTCTCCAAAACAACTTGCTACACATCTCTCGCTTCATTTCCACTTCTTCCAGTCGTTTCTTCTTCAGCCCTACATCCATCCACACACATACACACACAATCCAATCCAACAACAAAAACATTGGATCCTCAGGTTTCACCTCCAATTTTTTTTCCTTCTCATTCTCCCTTTTCTACATGTATCAGTATTCCTTTCCTTTTCCAGTTGCCACTAAAACTGAAGAGTCCAAAAAAAAAGAACCAAACCAAATATACATGAAACATAGACATACATCCATATATATATTCCCCTTTTAAACACATATTCATATATATATTTATATCTCCCTTTCATCATGTTATATGTGTATATATCCCATTTATATAAACCCATACCCCAAAAAACCTCTACTCTTTATGTTTTTCAAATGTACTGCTCTTGCGTATAGCATCCCACACCGTTTTTTTCTTCGACAGCTTCCTTCTGGTTCTTCGAAATATATACGTAGTAAGTAGAAGAACTACCAGTTTTTGTAGATAGTGGTTCCTATTTCACAATATTTCAGTATTCAACCAGCCTAAAATATTTTTTTATATGTTCCTCCATCCATGCCAAAGCCGCTGTTTTTCAAGCTCCCAAAAGCAAGCCTTTTTCATACGTTTCCTTTTTAAGCCAGAAACATAACGCACGTCGCACTCACACAACTCCGAAAAACACATACAGACAGACAGAGAAAACGCGTAAGCGTAAAGGCAAGCTAAAAAACATTTTTCAAACACAAACCATGTCTGATGGTCGGTTGGTGAGCTTCTAAAGAGCTGCAACAAATAGCAACAGTGGGCACACAAAAAACATATAAAATTACTCTATAATTTCCCCTATATCAAAACATCAACCATATATACAAAAATAAGACGGAAAATCTAAATCTAAAATCCTTCCTTTTTCACTTTTATTTTATTTTCCCTACGCATCCCCTATAATATATATCATGACATTTTCTTCTGATTCTGACTGTTGCTGAAACTTTTTAAAATAAATCTTTATATCGACTATATAGTCATCATGATGGTATGATAATAGCATTGTTGTGTGTGGTGGTGGCAGTGTCGTTTTTATTTCTGTGACTGTGTCTTGTAAACTTGTAGAGAAGAAGGGATCACACACATTCAAGCGTACACACACACTGTTTTCGAGTTGTCAAAAGTCGAAGGGAAATACACAGAAAGAGAATTTTCTCTTCTTCTTAGATTCCAGCTTCGAGCAAGCCAGCAGCGTACCCAAAAAAAATAATATTCATCATTGCAGCTTGAAAGGAATTGTACGTGCAAACTGGGCTTCTCTCTTTCAAGCAAGTTGAAAGAGTTTTTGTCTCGTATTTTTGTGTGTGAGCTATCGCATCGTGAGTTTTGTGTCTGTGTCATGAGATGATAGAGAAGAAGAAGATGATGTGAGAGGAGCGAGTGTTGTTATTATTGTTGTTTGGTGGTGGAAGTTGAAGGTCGTTGTTGTCTTCATTATCATATAGGATAGATGAGAATTATTTTTTCAAGAAGAAGCTCTGTAACAATCAAAAAATTGTAATCATTTATCGTCGTCGTTATCTATGTTCTTCATGGTTTGTAATCAGGGTAATTGTTTTGGAAGATGTGAACAGACAGAAATATATTTAGCATCCGGCGTTTTGTAAAAACAATTTTCAAAAGTTCACGGTAATATAGACTTGTTCATCGTTTTTTGTGGCCGGGTGGACAAAAAAAGAAAATCTTATCTTGAAAACAAAATTATATGACAAACATTAGAGATCAGTTTGTATATTAGCATGTGTCATCGCATTCATCATCATCTTTTGCACAGATAAAAAGATAAACATAGACAGAACAGAAAGAAATCTTCTATGAAACAGACAATTTTCTTTTCAAAGTGAAATTTGTAAAGAGTACTTCTCTCCTCTGTCATTGATTGTTATTATTATTGTTATTACCATAGTGACTCGCTAAGTATCTCTCCGACTCTCTCGGCAGCTGTCTTTCCATTTTAAAAACTCAAACTGAAGCAACAACTATCATATCTCTTCTACCAAAAATATAAACTCAAAACTTCAAAGGAAATCCATATTTTCGACTTGATATCGACTTGGTTCAAGTCTCAAGTTCAGATATAAACAAACTGAGTGTCATCACATCATCATCGTCAAACAAAACCACGACGCTCTCTTCATTATCGCCTGTATCACTTATAATATTTCTTTGAAATATCTCTCTACTTCCCTGTAATAATAATAGCAAATGTCAAAACTTATATAATTACTAGTTCTCCTTTTTTGTTTTATTTTTTATTTATTTTTTGCAAAATAAAACAGTATTATCTCCTGTCTAAATAAAAGATAATATACAGTACGATGTAGACAGATAGATAGAGACAAAGAACACAGCACTTGAGTTCCATTCCAACGTTCCAAGTTCCAGCAATTCCAACAAGTTCTCTCCACATTCTTTCTCATCTCAAGTGAGAGTGTGTGTAAGTATATGAGTGACTGTGACAACTCTATTTTGTTTACATTTTTAACACAATTATTCGTATAGACAAAAAGAAAAAAAACTAAATAATAATAATAATCTGGTTCGATATATTTATGAGATTTTGTGCTGGCTTTATTCCAGTTTATTAGGTATATATACTTTTTGTTCATATTGCACATCTCTTGCCAGATATAATGCTCCTCTTTGTATCATCGTAAATCATTGAACATGCGTTTTTTATGTGCGAATGCTAGTACAACATCAAGAGAAACAAGTTGTTAAAGTGAAACGTGCTCTCTGGATTGAATAAACTCGAATATATTTTTCATGTTATCTCGAATTGAGTTTCTCAGCCAAAAATCAAGAGTTGATCTTTGTTCTCAAATGAGTAGGGATAATATAAATATGATCGATACATAACTCTTCGGACTTTTTCATGATAAATATCATATCATCAGTCTTCTTATTTCATCAAGAAAATAACTAATGAGCTAAATAAATAAATATAGTGGACCACGATTACATGTATAACTTTATATAAAACAATTTTTTATGATAAGATGAGTCTCCAGTCTCCTATCTAGCTTTTATCATAACATGATAAGGTATGTCATCTTCATGTTCATCTTCAATTTATTTTGAAGGGAATTCAAAATACTCAACATAATTTCCCATCGGGACCCAAATCACTTGGATCAATATAAAAAATGTTTACATAGTACATATTCAAACAAATATATATAGTTCAAAGAGCAAACTAAAAAGCTTGAAATAAAAAGTGTTCATTTGTAGTTTCTTATGGTCACTCCATCATTCAATATTTTTCCTTGAATAAATGCAAGTACAAAAAAACTCAACAGATACATTTATAACTCAAATATATACACACACAAATTTTTCTAGTTGACAGTGTCGGCAAAAATCATTTCCATTTTGCAAAAGATAACATCTTCATCTTAAATTTAACTTGACCACTTAAGTAACAGTTGAAAATTACATACTCTTTAAACGTGACTCTCGCGCAATATAGCAATCTCCATTTCTTCAGACATATTTTCTTTGTGACTTGTCAAAATACATAATAAAATGAAAATGTCCTGAAAAAAGCATAAAAATATAAGATCCAAAGCACGACTTTTTTATCCTGTTTTTTTAATCGACAAAGAAGCCTTGCATGGATTGCATGCAAGAAAAAATTGTACAACGGCTGGACAGTAAATCAAGCAGAGTAAAAAACGGAATATAAACTCTCCTTCTCTTTCCATTTGACTGAGAAACGGCGAGTTGGAGGAGGAACGGCAGTACAACAACAACAACGGCTGCTTGCACATCATCATTTTTATATTTGTGTGCTTGCAAGCAAATACACTTTTGATTTGATATAAAACGAAAAAAGGTTATTTATATAAAGTTGTAATATATCTTGAACAAAAAAAATAAACTACATGTGCGTTTGAAAGAAAGAGATTTTTTTCTGGAGATCGAGATATATTTCTGGTGTGTGTGGCCCTGTGTAATATATTTGTGTACTGTTGACTGTGTGCTCTTGTAAAGCGTCAACGTCGTTAACATTCAAAAATCGTGACTATATAGTCTATAGACATGTTATAAACTATTCAACAAACACTTTAGAATTTTTTGCAGGAAAATCTTTATAAGAACTTGCTTGTTAACTGATTCAACGAGACGTTTTTTTAAAAGGTCTTGTTAAAAACAGTTTGTTGAACAATTTCTTCGAAAGGAAAAAACCTTTTATTTTTTACTCTCTGAAAACAAAATATCTGAACGAATGAAAAAAGAAGATCTCTACATTCAGCATCCATCATCCCGGAATCTGTACGTAAATAAATGTTTTCTATTTAAATAATTTTTAATTCATTTTTTAAATAAAATAAAAGCGACTCATTTAAAAGCCACTTGTCATTACAAAATTAACCTCATATATTTCAGAATTTCATTATGATAATCTTATCTTATCATAACTTTTAAAGAAATTTTGCACAAAAGCACACTTTTATTAAAAGGAAAAAAATGTAGGGAAAAAGTAGTGAAAATCCATACAAAATACTTAGCAAGATCACTACTATGCATACATGCATTCTTTTATAACGGTTAAAAAACGGTTGCGGTTTATGTGATGCATAGACTTTTTTTCAACTCTTTTTTTTCAAACTTTGAACTTACATACTATCTTTCCTTTTAGGATTCGTACATGTCTAAAGAAAGAAAAAGGGTTAAAAAAGAGAAAGAAAGAAAGGAAAGAGGGAAAAACTTCGGCCTCCTTCTTCCTTTTTTCATTGTGATTGTTCAGCGAAGCTGGTAGCATATAGCACGGAGAGCACATGTTATTTTTTATCTATTCTTTTTTATATATATCTACACACTTATATATATATAATATATACCTACCTATTCACTAATGACATGCTTTGAAAAGTATACTAGATTATTTCTTTTTTTCTTCAGATTTTTCTTCTTTTCACTTTCTTATTTTTTTATGGAGAAATGGAACTGTTTGTAAGGCTTCCAAACTACTATTATTACTCCTGTCGAGGGTGTTACCTTAAGAAAAAGAAAAATCTTTTCATATACATATATTTTTATCTATATATACCTATAATATATATCATATTATCAAACTCTCTTGTTTGAGCTTCAGTTTGAGTGTTAAGAAGAAGAAAAAAAAAGTTTTTTTCGTTAAGTTAAGACACGAGCAACGAAAGAAAGATAGATAATGTGCTTAACAGATGTAGAAAAAAAATTGTGAAAAGGGTTTACTTTACTCAAGAGCGTGTGTAGTAGTCGTCATGAGTCATGACGGCGACAAAAGGTGCGTGTTCTCATATAAAAACTCATGGAAATCTTTAACAAGATGTAAAATTCCCAAAAGACGAAAATGTGTCAGTAAGAAAATTTCCACGCACATTTCGAATGAGTTTATATATGAAAATCCATTACCATCAGGAAGAGAAGAACAGTCATGTATTCAGTGTTTTTTGAAATAATAATGATCTTTACTTTGTTTGTATAAGTCGATATATTTGATGTAGATTTTTATACAGATTTCCGTAAGGTTTCCATATTATTTTAGAGATATTTTAGGACTAAAGGTTATATTAGTATATTCATTTTTTATTGGTAACTTTCCTGTGAAATATGTATATATAGTTTTTTGGATGAAGCTAGGAAAAACGGAAAATAGATTGTTTGCACAGGTAATGAGCAGGTGGGAGAAAAATAAATTGAACTTCCTTCCTTCTTTCAGAACGAGTGGAAAAATACCTATTGACTTTCATTTTAACATGGATTTCTGTAGATTCTATTTCTATTTCTCTTGGCGTATTCCTGAAGACTTAATAGTGAAAATGATTTGGTATGAATTTATTTGACACAGGGACTTCCAAATTGTCAAGATATTTTGCAAAAAAATTAAGTGAACTGTCTGAACTGTTTTCTTTTCTAATTTCGTATCACGTTTGTTTTTATCTTTTCTTTTTACTTAAATTATACTCCATTTCACCTATTTAAAAATAACCTATTTTATAACAACTGTATACAAAAATAAAATCCAGATTTCTTTGTAAAATCCAGTAAAATTAGCTATTACTGGAAACGACACTTTTTTATCCCTTTCAAAATATAACATGAGTGGAAAGGAAAGAGGTTATCGAAGTGACGACTACTTTTCACAAAATTCACATTCAGTTACAATTCATACAGCTTCAATTTCACATTTTCATTTCCGATAAGCATAATATCCGTCACAGAAACTCCATAAAAACGTCAGCTTTTATTTATCATTTCCATCTGTCAAACTGTTCAATTTTGTTTTCGTTCCTGTTTTTTTTTCGCTTTCCTTCCGTGTACACATTTTCCGCTTGATGTGAAGTTTTTTCTTTTGAAAAATATGTCTCCAAGTTTATTGCCCTCGTGCGTGTTGTAGTTTTCGGACGCTACAAGAAATAAAGTATTTTCTTTTCTTTTTCTTATATATTCTCTAGTATGAAGTTGTAGTAGAATTTGAAAAATATATATAATATGAATTATGTATGTATTCTTGAACCATTTACTTTATTATATATTTTCCTTGAAATCTCTGGAGATATATATAAAATTCAAGGAAAAAAGCTCTGGTAAATTATTTTGAAAACTTTTATTTGGGTTAGAGGAGCAGTGGGAATCATCATGTTTTAAGAAGAATTATTTACTAAAAGTTTAACTGAAAAGATGGAAAATTTATGAAAAGTTGTTTTTAAACAGGAAGATGTAGTATAAACCTGTTGAGTTTATTATGATGGTATTCATGTATGATGTGCTACTTGTTTTAAAATGAAGAAAAGTTTTCATATTTCTAGACGTTTTTAAATGTTTCTGTATTTAATTATGTTTTAATTTTTTTGTTTTTAATTTGCAGCTTTGTTGTCACCTCAATCAATTATTTTGAAACATCTGCTGGATCCCTGGAAAAACCTGTTTTTGTTATGTTATAGCACCTAATTTGGTTTTATTTTGTAACTTGTTTTTAGTGAAAATTTCGTTAATAGTAGGAAAATACTGTAGTAGTATGTAATTAAGTTTTGTGTGTGTAATTCTGTTGAAATAGGGGATTATTCGTGTGGAAAAACGAGAGAGTAGTTCTGTGTTGGTGTTTGATGATTATAAATCAAACCCGCATAATTCCATGAAAGAGACTATATACTGTGTAGACACTCAATATTCAAGATAATTTTATAGAGCGGTTTAATTACTGTTTACAGTTCTATAGATTTTTGTTTCATCAGCTTAATTTTGTGTTTTTTCGTTATAACTTTATACAAATATAGGGATTAGTTTCTCTACTTTGTTTACTATCACCAGTCACCAGAGCTTGATGAAATTGATGAAAATTGTCAACTTTTAACGACACTAATAATTTTATAGTGAGGAAAAATCATTCATCTCGAACGCTGTTCTAGCGCTCAACATATAAATTGCGTTTATATTTTTGGATGGCGGTGTAAGTCTAAAAAATTATTTATAATTTGTAGTTATTATTTATATATTTTTTATTT
>JAQFYG010002582.1:0-14357 GCA_034694325.1 Entomobrya corticalis
AAATCTGTGCTTCATCCTACTAAATTATTCCGCATATTATTAGGGCATAGATCACTAAAATATGACTGAATATAACAGTACCTGCGCTTGTTTACACTTCTTTTCTCTCAATTTCTTGTTCTTTTTCTCATTTTTGATACAATGTGCTTTATTTCTGGAAACACAATCAAATTTCTCTAATAAAATTGCCAGCGATGAAAACGAAACTGGAGAACAATTTTCTCATGCTTTAATTAGCTTTCAAATAGGTTGTGTACATGTGTGATACTTTCATCAATTAAATTGTATAAATTATAAATCGTTACAAGAAAATTTGTTCCTTGTTTGTTTACACGAAATGCTCATATATCGTTGTTTATTTTTATTTGGACATCCTAATATGAATGTTTTTAAATTATACATTATTTTTGTATATTTGAAAAGCCATTTCTAGGATTACTTGTTTTATGTTTTCAGCCACATTGTTTTTTCATGCGTATAAACCTAAAACTATGGAATTTTGGATGTTTAATGTCGTAAAATAAAAATTCTTTGACGGAACCATTTGATTTGTAAAGCAATATCAAGAGTCAAATCATTTTGTCTACCTATAAAATAGTCGTAATAGTATCCGTACCTGGTTATTTTTTTTGAAATATGTCGTACTTTAGTACTTAAAGATTTGATTTATAGATGAATTTGTGTAAGTTTGATAATCATAAGATGCAACAATGTATTAATTATACTTTTAAATAATATTTAATAATATATTACATTTTCAGAATATATATAGCAGAACAAGAACATTGCACCAACAATTACGGTTGTACTCCAGGGTCAAACTAACCGAAAAATAGTAATTGGCGTTAAAGCTATAGTGTAAGTAAAACTTGTTCGACAGAATGTTTCTAATGATAACTAATTCAATGGTTTCATTTAATAGTATATCTACAACTTGTACTTTGCATAAGATCAAAGATTTTTTGAATCGCACATTTTATCGTTTAAACTTTGTGCCTTGTCCATAAAGGTACTTTCCACGCTCCTGTATTTCCACCTTGGAGAAATGGACAAAATTTCAAGTAACAAAACGAGTACGTACTTTAATTAAAACATGAACCACAAGTGCAATTGACTTGCCTTTGATGCCGCATAATTGACTTTGTTTGGATACTTTGGCAAATTAAATTGGTTTTGATCCAGCTATAGATAATAATTTTGTCATTGTATAAATTGCGTTTTCATTTAATAGCTTATTTTGCGATGAGATCGAAATTATTTCCTGAAATATTTTTCTGTACTATTTGCTTTGTACTATCTATCGTTGCTTGCGAAGATTTTAAATAATTGGGCTCTACTTCTTTATTATAAGATAAATGAGAAAACATTCGCTATAGACATTACATACTACTTTTTCTCATAATAAATGAGTTGATGATGATGTTAACAGAAACAACAGAAATCTAAATATAATATTCAATGGGATCCAATTAAAACAAGTCAACCCTTGCGGGCATTTCGATTGGTCTAAAATAGGTATTTTTAACTTTGTATATACTCGAGATGTAATATGAATACATAAAATTAAACTAATACGGCGTCTCTTTTTTACGTTTTTTCATTGTCTACTTTATGAAATAAGTACTTGTAAATACTTATTAGTACATTTTGGCTAACCAAGGATCCTAAACATACGAAAAAATACTTAACGCCTTCAAAAGGACGGAAGAAGCAGTTAACATCTCGTGTAGACATGCACAAATCTATTAAGTGCACATATATATAAGAGCGTCAACCAAACTCACTACGCAAAAAAACTACGTAAAATTTAATCAATTAGTAAAATGATCTCAATGCTCAATGGGTGTTACAAATTGCTATATTTTAAAATACACGCGGTTTTTAGGGCTTAATGTAAATTCATGTAACATTGTAAACCTCAAGTTTGAACCCATCTATATATTTAAAAAATAAAATAGCATAATATAATTGCTGCTTCAACTTTAGAAACGGGAATGGTGTCTTAACTTACGAAAAAAGTATGCAAATAGAAAATAATTAATTGTTGTGAGCACATTTTCTTAATCGGAAACATTTTCTTATGATAGCCGAGCCTATTCATCTGTTTGGAAAAACTATTTTCAAAAACAAAAAGAAAATAATGAAAACTTCAAAAAACTTGTCCTATATTTATGAAAACTTTAACTTCAGTCTTTTAAACTTTAGTTTACATTTAAGATTTAATGAATCAGGCCATTTGACATTTATACGTACTCTGACGCCATAGTTTTGTTTGTCCTGCAAATCTATGCACCTAGGGTATCTATATTATCGCTCCTCCAAATTTGCAGTTGGCTAGGATCATACCCTATAACAAAACTTAACACATTTACTTTTGTTAACGCAATTATTGAAAGTAGCAGTTTTTAAAAAATGTAAACTGCCATTTTTTGGTTAAATCATGTAATTGGAGACACCAGGTTAATTCGATGCATTTTGTCTTCATCCCCGATGAATATTTTAAGCAAGCATGAACTATTTCAGTAAACTAACTTTTATTTGTGAAGTGCAATATTGTTCGCCATTAAAATTGTGCAGTATTTAAAAATCTGAAGCCGACGTACTAACAATATACATTTCATCAATATTAGTACGATGAATATGGATAACAAAGAATAGTTGATATTAAAAATATGAAGAAATAAACAGAATAGAGTAATGTCAGTGATGACGATGATAAAAACTTCGACGTACGTACATAAACCATAATTTTTAATAATTCCACATTCATGTATATTATGTACAAAGCGTATTCTAAAAAACTGATTGAAATTGTATTTACCATTTGCAAACTTAACATTTCGGTATTTTTTTGCGTTTTGAATTGACGTTACTGAACTAAAAAGTACTAGAATTTATAGCACTGAACCAAACAATTTGTATGTTCATACAGTTTTGTGTTAAAAAGCTTAGAAAGTGTAAAATTTATAGTTTAAAAAATATTAATTTGGATATGAAAAAAATTTGCTCATTGTCAAATTATTTCACTTTATCTCACTTTTTATGCCCGAACGTGAGTTCAAATCAAAGATGGAAATTGTTTTCACTTTCTAGAAAATAAATTGAAAACCGTTTATACTTTTAAATGGTATAGTGCTAGCTCAATTATAAAAGAGTACTTTTTCGTAAATGTAAATTCGACATTAAAAATTTGCAGAAAAAAACAGGGTGAATAAGTTGAAAGCAAATTGGTTTATTGTGTTGTTGGTTGACATAATTTTTTCATATAAGTGTGGAATGGTACAGTGGTAACACAAGGAATATCAATGAAGGATAAAACCCATGCATGCAATGATTGCAATGCACCACACAAATCTCTGTTTCGGTCCTTTCAAACGCGGTTGCATTGATTTCAATCACTTTATTTTCACTATCAAAATTTGTCGCTAATTTTCAAGGTAAACGATTTCTGCTTACTGTTTTTGCTTGAAGTTAATAAATAATGTATTTGGCCATTATAATGTTCGTTTTATATCTGCCAAATGAAGAGAAAAATTCCAAAATTTAAATAATCCCAAATTAAAGAAAAAGCAGCTACAAATCAAGTTTGTAATTTATGGAATCATTGAAGACACATAAGACAAAACAAATTTTTAACAGTGCTATGTGACATAGACATAAATAATATCATCGTATACACCGTAAATGTACACACACAATGACATAAACCAAATACATGGATATTAATCCAAAATTATTTCATCTCAATTTTTTTTGAATAAACGTAAGAACTTGTCTCGACTTTAGCCATTTTACCAAAACAATTGCAAATTTTGGAAATTGGTAAAGCAATGAAATGCATTTGGAAAAGCATGGCTTCAATGACGCTACGTAAACGTTTTACTATTAAGGCAATGAGATTCAACTATTATTTTTTAATTCCTTAACCATCCAACTGGGAAAGTTTCCCTTTTAAAATAAAATTGTTGTCACTTCAATTTTTAAATTTCTGGCACCAGTCATTCTTCAATAACTTGTTATATAAAAAAACAATTACATACAAAATATTTAAAAAGACGGTGAAGTGTAACTATTAGTTTTCACAAAAATAACACAAAGTTTTGTTCCGTAATTATAAAAGTAGCTCGTATAATTTGAATAAAATGCATACTTCCCAGTTAGTTTTATAAATTATACAAAGAAATTAATTAAATATTTCCTTCTTACGATTATTTGAAAAAATTAAGAATGCTATGGCTGTCTGCGGCGTTTAGTTATCTTTAAATCACCGATGTGTAATGTATTTTTTATGCAAATTATGGCGTCACCAAATAAAAGACTTCACATATGGGGATATTACAGTAGCTAATAGATGGTTTGACCGGATCAGTTAGGGCAATATAATGAATCTACAGTGTACTGAAGTAGTAAGTGGTGGCAAATTAATTTGCGATGGGGAAAAGAAAGTGGTTATTAAAATAGTAAAAAACTGGATATTTCGAAAGAATTTAAAAACGACGGAACAAGTCAAAATAGTTTTTAAAAATATATTCACACTTTTAAATTATCGTAGGTTGTACCTTAACTAAAACGGAACTTGTACTTGGGTTTTGCTGTTTTTAAATTTTAAATCGGATTTTGTAACTGCCAGACCTCCACATAAATATTTTACAGTTGTGACCAACCATATCCGATTTTTTAGTTAAATAGTATTAGCGGAGATGCCAGCTATCTCGGACGCTACACGTCAGCAAAATGACAAGCATTTCAGTTTCCGGTATCAAGTCCATTCAAAAAGTACAGTTAATACTTGAGACTGATACGTGCAAAAACGTTTTTGTCGTTAATGAACTTGTAGTAACAACTTTTACCTTTTCTGTCATTTTATTCCCCAACGTCAATAAAACCTAGTAGTTTTTTTGAAACATGGATTATGCGTTTTTCTTTACTTATTTAATTTAATTTATATTAGTATTGCCCAAACTTTATTTAAAACTATTGATTTGAATTGAATGAGTTAAATGTTATTTGAAAATGATTATTGACCGAGCAATAACTCTGATTCATTTGCTTATTTGTAGTAATTAGAAATTGCAATTTAAAAGTTTTAATCAAATAACACAAAATAACAAGCAATTTCTCAAGTTTGCAAATAATCACAAACACAATGAAAAATGTCATTTAAAATCTCCTTCTAAAAGGGTTTATCACTTTCGATTTTTCAATCAAATATAATTATCAAGATAATGAGGGAATTTTGTTTATGAAAATAAGATGAGAAATAAAAAGTCGTATGCTTTACTGAAAATGTTAAAATCGATCCATTAGAACGAAAAATTGAAACAAATATAAGCAAACTAGTTAGGCCAACTATATGTACTTTACATCAAAATATTTGTTTAGAATAATATTTTATTCAGCGTCAAATCCTGGAAATGTTACTTTCCTTTTCTTTTCCTCGTTTTGCTTAACAATTACACCATGCAATCAATTTTTATCTTGTTTAGTGTTCAATACTGCAATGCGTAGAATAACTAACGGCGTGAAGGTATTTGCGTCAGTATTTACATTTCCGTGATTTATGGAGCATCGACGCTGGATGTTTTGACGAATTCTTTGGACTTTAGATACACTGTAGGTATAGACCATATAAATATGATAAATTATCCCCATTTTCGTGGATTTTGGTGAACCCACATTCCATTTGTTGAAAGTTCATTAACTGCTCTGTAAACAATTTGGTCTTTAGCCAAAAACAAGTACTTTGAGAATGATCTGCAAAATTTAAAAAATAACCCATGTATATTTTTATCAGCTCCGTTTATTTATAGATGACACGAATAGTTAAAATATTACACGGTACAATCTAGTTCAAAAAAAGTAACCAAACGTAGTAATTGCATTTCACACAGTAGCAAATTCATACGGAAGCTGTAAGCTTTGTAGTTGAGAAAATGTAAAAATTGAAAGTACAAAATGGAGTGGGTTTTTATATCTCCGCGATTAATGAAAAGTTAATTGGTATTTTACCATTCACAAGGTTAATGTGTATTCAATGAATAGTTTCACAGATCAACTGTAATCAAAAGTATAAAATAAGCACTGCTGAATGCTGGCTGCATTGGGAAGTGGACCAGTTGCATAGTTTCATAGTGCATAGATTTGATTTTAAGATCCTAGGTTGATAATAAACAAGTAAAATGCATTTTATTGCTTAAATTCAAATAACTAATGTAGTTAGAAAAGTATGCGCTGATAGTTTGTGCGGGGTACTGCCGTCGCTTAATTTAAATTTGAGCACATTATGGGATTGTCGTACAGAAGATGTGTATAATTGCGAATGGATTCATGTTTGCGCTCTGAAGTCAGACTTATCAATCAGTCCCTCATAATTTTACACAAACATGATAATGCAGGACAGAGTTAATTGTCGTTTTGTTAAGATCGGTGGTTCCAAGTATTGCTTCACAAACTTAACTACAGACTGGCACGTTTTTGTGGCAAATACGAATTTTAACATGCGCGGTACCAGGCTGATTCCTACCCTGCAGCAAGGCTGAGGTAAGACCTACAGCACGCATTTTTGGTTCATCCCCCAGCAGTCACCGCAAGCTTAGCACTAGCCTTCGCAGAGCTCGATTTTCCGTGTTTTCCCCCTCCAGCTGACACGCTTCTTACCCTTTAGGACAAAAATATGATTTTATAAAAAATTGACGTAATTTCAAAAACCGTGAACCCTAGAGGACACAAATTCACGAAGTGTTATAATATGCACCCCACATTTAAGTATACTATGGTACTTAAACTAAAATGCTATGAGCCAATTTGTTACTATAATTCTCTTAACTTTGACGCAGAAATATTTGCAATGTTTGGATGCTTTGAAACACTAATTTGGCTCTAGTATGGATAAACACAGTGAATATGGGATAATAGAAATTGTATTTAAATTTATTATAATATTTTGCAAGTAAGTTAAACTACATATTCTAATGGTTTGTACAAAATTATACGCTATGCACCTCTAATTTATCATTTTGTTTGTTCGCAACATCATAAAAAACGATATCAACATGTATGCAATTTAAATAACTTCGTTGTTAAATACCATGTACATGAAGTTCTAATGGCGCATTTTTTAATCTCTTTTAATTGTGAATTACATGGTAAGAATGACTTATAATTTTCTATGAATTTTAATTGCTGTTGTTGCAAATAACGTTTCCTCATTACTATTTAGCTGATTTTACCTGGACTCATTTTAACTCTTCTACCTGGATTTTACAAAGGTATATGAAGAAAGATCCTACCCTTCAAATACAAAGACCCATTAAATGTTTTTAAAGCCAATTCAATTTCGATGGCTTATTTGCTAATATGTTAATCAAAAATGAGATCGTAGTCTAACATTTTCTTGTGAAAGCATATTTATTACACGTAAACTTTTTCTAGTAATAAATATTTTATAAAGTTGACATTCACAGAAACTGGTAAAATAAATACTAATTTGTAAGCCAAAGAAGTTTGACCATGTTTGTTTTAATTTGCATTGCATTAATTTACTAAAGCATATATTTAATGTTCTCATATAGTAACAAGTACTTAATTTCGTGCTTTGTGAACTTGAATAAAGCGATACACATTTGCATTTTCTTAATAGCTATGCATTTTAGCATTTTAAAATATAAATAAACATCTGAATTTAGATTTTCAGATATAGGTATTGTACATAGCTCGCTGGTTTTCCAATCGCACCGAAGCCATAAATAGATGCAAACTACAGTAATCATAAATGATTTCTATTTATAATGCATAATGCATAGTACGATAGCGAAAACCAGCCGTGGTGGCCAATGATAAATGATTTGTACCTTATTTGGTTTAATTTATTAGACACTATTGGCGCAGTTAATAATAGTGTAATAATTTTACTTCTATCAACAATGCATGTTTCGAGCGCCCTTAATTAATCTGATAATGATGCAGACCCTTATTAAGTAACATCAGCAGTAAACAGCGTACAAGTGTAACAACTTGCTCTGCAGCCGAATTCTTTTGCTTTCAAAGGATGAAATGGTGATTTCCTGAATTTAAGTAGTTTTTTACTGCAATTATGTTTAGGAATCTTTGTCTTTATATGGCTTTTGCATTTTATGTTATGTATTCAGCCGTAATACAAACCCAAGTTGCTCCTCAGAATCGGGTACACGATATACCATGATTTCAAACATAAGATGGAAAAAATGCAAGACATTTTACAATGGCCATTGTCCATTAGAGGAGTAAGGCTACACTTTTGTTCCAAGGATAAATTTAGAAGTAAATATTAGTAATACTGGTAAGCTAACAGAAATTCTTTAGAAAGCAAAGATTTTTTTTAAATTGATTGATTCGGATACATACTAGTAAAGAAAGTTTCTCAAATAAACGATAGTATTTGAGTTATTTATTAATTTAACTAAAGATGTTATTGTCAAATTAATTTAACCAAAAACTAATTTAATGAAGTAATATTAATGCTGCAGGATTTCAATTTTTCCAATCATTTCTTTCAGTAAAAGTAGATATTTAGAACTGACATTAACTTTTTCGAAGCTCAACCTTTCTATTAACTGAACATTTTTGCCCTGAAATACCTTTGTTTAACGTGGTTATATACAATAAGCAATTTTAAAATAATAGTAAAATTCTAGAAAGTGTGTATAATAACAGAATGGAGCTTTTATTAAAATTATGTAAAGACTTAGTTGAACTATTTTTGTTTTAACTTGTCATTAACTAGCGCGATATTATTGCTAATTTCAATTAAAGTCTGCCAGTGTGTAGACGAGCTTTAGAAGGAACTACTGTTAAATAATCTACATATTCTAAAACTATTTTTTTGGGTAGCCTGTAGCCATCATCCAAAGTGAAATGGACAGTAATGTAAAGTATTCCTTCAATACCGCAAAAATCTCAACATTCTTATAATAATAGACTCGTGAATTCTAGACTGATAGGTTCTCATGTTTTTCGTTTTTCCTGAAAAAGTTTTAATTTAATGAAGGTTAGAGCGTCTGTTAAATATTATTTAATTGGAAATACATTTTCTAAGTTTTGTGTCTGTTGGATTTACCTTCCTATTGATATCGTTCACAGGAAACCAGTACACAAAGAAAATAGGCGTTGACTTACACCAAGATCTTAATTACTTTTTATTAAATTTTTACAAAAGATAAGGCGAAATTCATTGAGATTCAAGTCCCGTCTTCTTAAAACATACTTTAAACATAATTCTAGAGCAGGTATGTTATTGCTTTCGTTAAAAATGATTTATATAAGAATTGTAAAAGATTACGTAGGACAACAGATATTTCTGGTTAACTCAAGAATGCTCTAATATATTTTATATTCTAAATTTGGTTGCTGAATTAGAAGTAAGCTGGTCATATTGCTGTTCTCTAATAACAAGGGTACTCTTTAAAAATTAGAGTGCATGCGCCAAAATTTTAAGTTTAAATTGTAGAAGCACATCTCTATTAAATTCGATTTTTATAATGATATATTTGACGCCGTATGATGTTGTGTACTTCTAAGCAAGGCCTGCAAATAGATTAGGTTAAGATTAAGAATTTTTTGGTCCCAGGGAACAAAAGGGAAACGAGTTATCGTGACTAATGACATGTAGTATGTTAAACTCCCAAATCTGATAAGTAAAAAACCTGCAAAATTCAAAACATAATAAGTCCTTACATCATTATTCAAGAAACTTATGTTTGCCAATAACCTAATCGACAGCTCGAGAAACCAAAAGTGGGGAGTCTCTTTGGACCTTTATACCTTTGCCGACTTATACATCTACAAAATTTTACATGATTTCATGTTTTGGACTCCATCTAAACTTTTTGGTCGATCCTCCATGGTGCCCATTATTGCACAAATTGGTAGAATCTGCCATCGGCATAATTAACAAAAAATCCAAAATCAAACCATCAAAAATGATCAAAATTAAACAAATAATCAAGTTTATGAATACATAAGTTTGAAAGGAGACAAACAAATTTTAAGAATGGATTTTTATTGAAATCTAATATCATTTCTTGTTTCGAAGTAATCGGTTTTATATCTAGCAGAACCTTAGATCCAAATACTAGCTAATTGCTCTTTTGAAGCTGTGGTAGAATCGTTGAAGTACTTCATAATTTAAACATGAACAGCAGGCATCAAATACATACTTGTTTTAACGGGAGAATAATGACGCCAGCTTGTTCTTCTGGATGTAAATTTTAAATACCTACTTCTGTATCAATTATAATTTTAAAATTATTTATAAACTTTTAATTCAATTTTTTAAATAAGTTGATTTATTTTACCTGATTGTTTAAAACAACAAATTAATTTAGTTTTTAACAATTTGTCTCGTATTTTAAAATATTTATTTTTTAATAATTGATGTAAATTCTCAACAATTAACTGTGATTCAATTTTTTTAGACGCTTCAGGATATAATTGATGTTGTTTAATTTTTTTAACAGGTAATATTCACTCGAAAGCGTGTTTTACTTTCCGGTGGACAACTGTTTTGTAAGACTTCATCAACAGTTAAGCTGCTCTTACGAAACGGGATAAAATAAAATATAGATATCATAAGTTTAAAGATAATCGGAAATATCTTTTGTGGTTAGACTTAGGTCTAAATAGAAGCGCTTTTGACGCATTTTAGTTAAATTGTATGAAGTTTAAAATACAAACTAGACAAAACGTGAGTTCATACCATTGTAATTTGGAATTACTCTGTTTTACTTCCATCAGATTGTAATTGGAGTAAACATTTTATTATAAAAGTTCGATGCCGTCTAATGTGATCTGGAGCTTGTAGCAGGTTAATCGAGAAAGCAGATGGTTTGGTGGTTTCTCTAGCTGTCAATATTGGTGATAAAACATTCCCAGTATAAGTACTTTTCCGTGGCGTTGTTCTTTAATGTTTACGTGGATGTGCTTGTGGCGACAACAGGATAGTCTTTGTTATTGATGCGGTCAAATATTAGTTAAGTTTTGATAAGACAACAACATGATGAAATAAGACTGATATCCAGACGGTTCGATTTGATGTCTGTCACGCAGAAAAATCCAAATACAAAAGAAACATTGTTTTGCCGTTCTTAAAACGCACAGAGACTAGATTAAGTGCCTTTTTCTAAACCTCTGAACGCTTAGCACTAAAACGTTTAGTTCATTTGCATAAACAACCTTTCTGCGCTCCGGTATCAGTTTTTTATGCATCAAGTAGCTAAGGAAACATTTCCGAGCATCCTTATTAGTTTGAATGCATAAGCGCGAGAGCAATCCTTTTTTCAATATTCGTTGGAGCTAGCGAGTTTATATATATGCATGAAAAACTGATAACGGAGCTCACGAAGGTTGTTTATGCAAATGAACTAGAATTTTTAGAGATAAGCGCCCGGAGGTTTAAATAAAGGGTGTAAGTCAAGTCTCTGTAAACTCAGTTCTGTTTCACATATAAAAACATACTGGGAAGCATTTTATTTCATGAGTTGGTTTGCTTTTACTTTTGCTAGTGTCCATAGATAACGAACATCTAATAAAATTTTCATTGATATTAAACGGCTTTGAGGAATGACAAATGTCTACTAGCATTTAATTTTTATTTTCAATGTGCTTCAAAATTCATGCATAAAATTATAGTTCAGTTGTGCTAAACTAAAGGCATAATGCTTGCACAAGTAACTATAGATTCCATTAGCGGCATTTTCTTTTTTAATTTTATAAACTGTTAAACTTTTACCACTTATTCTGTTAATATATTAGAGTGAGTTTTAAGTATATTTTGATATTAAACGGCTTTGATGAATGACAAAGTAATTATTTCAAATAGTAATTATTTTTCACTTGTCATGTGCCTCCGAATTTGCAAATAAAATTATAGTTTCGAAATAAAGACAAGACGCTTACTCATGAAGAAATTGACAAAAAAGCAATTTAATACAAGTCGAGATAAAAAAACGACACAAAATTATCTTATTAATTGCTAGTTAAAGAAGACGCTCATTTCACTATTTAATTGCGGATAATTTTCTCAACTAAACGCATGAATACATTTTATGCATCTTATCGTAGCACAAGTAATTCCAAGACCGTAGTGGTTACACTTATGTGTATCTTCAACGTTGGGAAGCGGTAGTGTACAGCGAGGCCAATCCAGAAACAAACTTGCGATGTGGAACAATATTCCATCTGGTTTGGTCGTTTTCCTAAAAGATTTTGATAAATAATCTAATTTCATCAGTATCTCTGATTTGTGACTTCACCAACCAAACCAAAGCAATGTATAAGTATGTTGTCCTTTTAAATACAGTAACAAAATGTGGCTGGCGTTCAATTTAGCAGAAAGAATATATTAGTAAATATTGTAACTTATAAACTATAAATTTTTATCAACTAATTGTTAATTAGGATTTTAATTTCAACTAATTGTAGCTTTCATTTGCATACATATCTGTAGCTTATATATTACTACATTTCAAGCATTTATTACCGTTTGAGCACCAAAGTAGGATTTTCTGGTTGCATTAATTTTTTTAAATTTTATATTGGCAGTAATAATTTTATTATTTAAATTCTTTTTTATTTGATCAATTTACATCAATACGAGGATTTCACTTATTTTAAAAGATTTGAATGCAGCTTTTTTTTGTAGTATCTTGTTTTCAATGGTCAATGAAGCCCTAAACTTCAAAATTTGTATGATTTTTACATTTGCTTGACTTCAGAACTACTGTCATCAGAATTTAAGATTTTAAATGACAGGCTTGCATTGGATACGATGATGATTGAATGTTATTTGTAAACCTTAATTTCTGTTTTTATCTGCTAATGGGCATAAAACTGATAGAAAACTTTTTCATCTAAAAAATATTTAATGAATTTTCCCATATTAGTTCTATGTAAAGTAGTAGATAACAGAGATAAATGCTGTAACCTTTCATTCAAAATCTTAAGTTCTGAAGACAGTACATTTGTTAACAAATTCAAACACTGGAGTAGGCTTCATATTGTGGTTGCGTTGCAGCTGTTATGTTTCAATTATGTATTGCTCATTCTACATGTAACTTGTCGTTTTACAATACTTATATCAAGTGAATATTTTCCAACAATAACATTGAATGTTAGTGAGCAATAATTCAAAATATTTGAACAGAATATTTGGTATTTCTGTGAAGTTGCCAAAATTGAATAAACCCGAAATATAATCAATCTAAAGCGCATGTTGACTATCATATAGGTGGTGAAGATAGGCAAAAGTTTCTTAACGATGTAAACGTAGATGTAAACGCTAAGTAATAATTTAACAAACCATACTATTATTTGTAGTGATTTATGATAATAATTTAATTATTGAATTTTAATTTTAAATTATTTTGCCTAATGAAATATGATTAACTAAAGAAAGGAGATCACTGATTAATGAATGTGGTTGAAGCATGCAAATTGAATTTGCAATATTAGTTTTAACTGTGACAATGCAAAAATCTTGAATATCCTGTACAAATCATTTACATGAAAAAATTAAATGCCTCTTGGAGTCATTTCCTTGTTTTGTTGCTAGTTTCGTCGAGAAGGTGGGACTAGGTCGTGAACTTTATTCTGGAAATAAGCAATGAGTATATCATGAATAAATATATTTTATTTTATTTATTCATGTTATAATTCATGTTTTTTTCGATGAAAAAGCTTCTTATCAGTTTTACGCACATTATCAGATAAAAACAGAGACTAAGGCTGCGCTCATCATTTAAAATCTTAAATTTTGAAGACAGTAACATAATCAACTCTTATAAATAGTTAAAACGTAATAGATATTAACCTACTCCTTTAACTCCTGAATTAACTTTATTTAAACGGATTTTCTGACGTAAAGTAATCTAAGAGAATCTATACATGATAAAATAATGTCCAGCAATTACAACGTTTATGGATTATTGATTAAGTATTGTTTTTTGTAGCGTTGTGTTTGACAGATTTAAAATGTTAACACTCGGTTCTCTCTGATTCCTTAAAATTATGAAGATTTTGCCCACAACATGAACAACGATGTTTGACATTTTACATTCCGGTTTTCGTTGTTGATATAGCCTATATGATGGTTATTGCTGTTTTGATGTGGTATATCTGCGGTTTGTCATTAAATAGTTACCAAATTGTGAAATGATCCGATAACACCCAAGCGAGAGTCTCCAAGGTTTTAGCCAAGCTGTCTTCTCAAATCAACCAAATTCCTTGATTCAACTTTTTGTTTTTAATTTTTATTAAGTGCCAGGTACTGGTACTTTATAATAATACATGGTGGGAGCAAAAATGTCTGTCTGTCCGTCTGTCTG
>JAQFYG010002583.1:0-14355 GCA_034694325.1 Entomobrya corticalis
ATGCTTTGCATGCAGAATGCAAGTCATCGTTTTTGTTTTCATCTTTGAAGATCAAGTATGTGCTCAAGTTTGTGTGAACTTTTAAAACCGTTCTTTCATCATCACTATCATTCTGCCTTGAAAGATTCCCCATCGTTTTCTAATGCAAGTTCTATTTACTGCTTATTATCAGCACGGTTCTATCGTAACTTTGAAAGAATGAAATAAAAATTTTCTTCAGTCATGAAGACGCTGTAATTGGTTTAATGGGTGATATAATATAACATTTGATGCATAATTTGCACAAACACTGAAGTTTATGTTTGTTGTGTCTCAGATGTCAGCCCAGGGGTCAAATGTGACAAAAAAGGAACGTTAGTAAGATACTTATCATCATAAAACTATGAATGTGTTACAATCTTGAATAACTTGCAACTGGATCACTTTTTATGCTATTTTTTATGAAGAATATTGACATGTATTTATATAAAATCGTTAGTATATTTATTGACTGAAATGGTGTTGGAGCCATTCAGGTAATTTTATATGTCATTATATTATGCACTTTTATTACATTTCCTGGTATTAGGCTAGCACGTCTACGGATGACTAATGCTAATTTGAGCCTGAAAATATTCTCGCATGATTAGAACAATGCTTCCTTGAGAAACATTTGTCCTGCATCTGACACATCTAACGAGATAATGCGTGTTCTGCTGATAAGCTCTTTACAAAAAAATACTGTACATGCATGTTATACATGTTAGCAGAAAATGCAAATTATCAGGAATATTTAACGATATACAAAGACAAGAAACTACAGAACAGCAGTTACAATTCTGGAATGGTGTCAGTGTCAGTGTAGGCAAAAACATATTTAATATCTTGTGTAAAACACGTTCCTTCCCTTCGTTTTTTTTTCAAAACGACAAAAGAACAATTATTAAGAGTTCAAAATAAAATTCTGAGTTCCTTAATATTTCGAGCTCTGAAAATTTCAAATTAATAATAAGTAACACATAAACTATCTATCCAGAATCCAGAGTACCTAGTGCAGCTGCATGTGAGCTTGGGTTTCAAGAAAACCATTATCTTGCACTTTTATTGCTCATTTTACAGACCCGTCGATATGATGTCATCAATACATCTAATATTCTGAACATTTTGTTATTTTTACAGACATTACACTTTAAGTGCATTTACTTTTACTTAACTTCACGTTCACACGCTGTAAAGTAGTTCATAATTTGAATCATATAAAAATAAAACAGAACAAACTAAAAAAACTCATTTTCATGCATTATTGTCTATAAATGAAAGCCTTGCTTGCTTTCGCAATTTTGTACATACCTAAGCTGTTCCTCTTGCTATTTTATTGTAAATGTGAGACCTTGAGAGAGAGGAAACAAGCGTAAAATGTTCCTGTGCATGTACTAAAATAACAATAGAGATATTGTAAATATCTGAAGGAAGAGCATGCAAGGTAGAAAACACTCTCTGTATATGCATTATATTCCTTGATAACCACAAGAAAAGCAAGAGTGGCAGTCTATTAAACCCAAAAGAAAATGACATGCAACGATAAATGATACACCAGTTTGGTTAATTGTAAATTCACAAGTGTGAATAGAGCATCTGGTGTGGGTGCACGCGTAAGTCTTTGTGTAATCTTAATGCGCTGCCATGTATCTATATATAGATATGCTATTAACACCTCCACGTTTGGTAAATCTTCATCGTCAACAAGGAATTAATTATCTTAGCATTACTCATTAGCCTAATCGACTCATCAGAAAAAAAGGAACTTTTCCAGAAATCGTTGTACAGTAGCCTTGATTCAGTCAAGAATGAATGAATATTTTGTTCCTTAGCTACAATGGATTTCAGGGTTTAACCGTACCTTTTTATGACCACAACAATACATAAAATATGCATATATGATAAAATTGTCACAAAGCAATAAATCACAGTTTTACGACTTGAGCCGATAATATAACGCCTCATTACTCATTACTTCAAACAAAATAAAAGTTTAAACCCATTGAAACCCTTCATCTGACTCATTCATTAGTAATATACATAACTGCATGAAAGAAATCCCAAAGAATTCAAAGAAATAGTCAACTTACCACTTAATTACCAAAAAAGGATCCAAAACAAAAAACAAAGGCATCCAAATAAAAATGACTTCTGTTCAAAAGAGTAGAGGTGACATCACTTCACACTGGAACGAAAGAGTTAACTCACACACGAGTTGCGTTGAGAAGAACACAGCACAAAAATTTGTCAAGTACTTTGAACTGATTAAAATGTCTAGTGAGAGGGTCTGTAATGACTATTGTCTAAAATCGAGTGTCTCTGAAAACACGTAACGTAACACTTATTTTTCAATTACTCTAATAAACCGAGGTAACCATTTGCAAAATGTTAAATGAGTAATGATAACTTAGCTTAGCAAAAATGAACACAATGTTTTTCGTCGTTTCTCCAGATATCGTTCGTTTTATTTTCACTTTTCAACTGTTCAGTCAGTGTTCTCATTTATAATTTCTAGTCATAATAAAAAAGCCTTAATTTGCTAAAATGTCTATGTTCCATGTTATTTCTCTCCCAGTAATTGGCAAATGGCAGTGTTTGCAGCGATTCAATATAAACTTGTGTGTAATTTATTTCATTTTTCTGAACTGCGAAGATGATGATGATGTAAGTATTTGATATGATCAATAATTTTCATTATTATCGCCGACGCAGCAGAAAATTTCATCGTCCAACCATACCAGTTCTGGTTCTCACAATCAGTCTGTCTGGAAAAAAGATTAAATATATGATGCATGCATAAATATACCTCTAAAACATCAAAAACTTATTTTTTCCTAAATCCAAATTCTAGGTAGTATTTTCCTTGTTCTTTATCATCATCAAATCCACGCTGTCGTTTCTTTATTTATGAACGAAAATATGTGTACAAAATTACAAAAGGAAGAACAAGAACTGCGGCTACATATGGGCGATAGCTCTCTTTGCAGGTTTAAATGGTTTTAATAATCACAGACAGTTTGGTCGCTCAATAATAGGGAGTGTAGCCAGCGACATATCATACATTATCTCAATTTGAGAGTAACTATCTTCTAATTAAAAATATTTACATACATAGAAAATGGATTGTAGCAATGACAGTCCTTTTTTATTTCTTCTACATATTTCCAGCAGGTGATTACTGATTACGACAACATCAAAGCAGTCAACTTAAACCCTCAACTCGGCAGCCGTACTTACTTTAAATAGTTGTTTGAGGCTGCTTCTGCTCTGTAGGTAATTAAATGCTGTATTGCGAAAAAAAAACAATAAATAAATAGGTAGTCTTGCTAATATTTTGTTTGCTTTTTTTGTTGCTCACTCTTTGATTTCACTATAGGGCAGTCTATTGAACTTGGCTGCCAAGGTTATGAAAAATGGTGATGATGACCAGTCTTTCTACTTGTGTTCATTTCGGTTTCTGTCTCTCTTTTCCTCTTATAGCTACATATATACTAGTTTTTTAATATGATATTATGTTGGTTGCCGTGCGTATAGGCATGTATTCTTAAGCCATTACAGCTCCTACTTGATTCCTACTTTTCGTTTGATGGGAACAGGGATTTTCTGATATTACTATAAAAGCTTATTTTAGACCGCTTATTTGGAAAATACACTCATGCATACTACCACATACAGTTATATTATAGGAATGTATATATATACATTCATCTATTTATATTGTTTTTTATTATGTAACCTTGTGAAGATGATCAATAGATGAAGATAAGTAGTATTAATAGCAAAAATATGCTATCGTCCTTCTCGTCTTTGATTTGATCACTAATCTGGTAAAGTTTGTAGTTTATCAATCTATTTCTCTTTTTGATTTCCGTTTGTAGAGACACGCACACAAACACATATACACAAAAAGTCACTACAGCTACTTACTTAAGCACTTGCACAAAATGACCCAAAAAGCGTAGAAAATCTTTTAATTATGTTCATTCATTATCATTTCTAATTAAGTGTCTCTCAAGTGTTTCCAGCGTTTTACTGATAGGAGCAGCAGACAAGCTTCCATGCAAAATTCCATTCCTCTTCTCAGAGTAGCAGGTAAGCACATACATGCAAGCACGCTCACTTTAAACACTTTCACACATACACACAAAATAATTTCAAGTTTTACTTCTTTTCCACGGAGGAAAAACAAAGTTCAAGTTAACTAAATTATTATTATTGTGAACATGGAAACAGATTTTTTTTCTATTTCTTTTAGAAATATAACAAAAACATTTATTAGGAAGAATGTACGCGCATAATACAATAAATGCTTGTTTGGTTGGGGTATACAAGGGTATGAAATAAAAAGTCCACTCACAAAACTTTGGCGTTCACAAGCAAAAATTTCTGAGCCAGGAGCGTCACAATCACACTTCCTCTCCCTTCCAATCCCGTCTGCTGCCTAGCTATGCTCTGCTCTGCTGCTTCTGCTACTGCTGGAGGCTCAGTCAGTCAGGCAGAGGAGGAGACCACTGCACATCCCATGCTACTCTATATAGGTATTATAATCAGACACACACCAACTCCTATAACATCTTTCTACAGAAATATAATTATATTCATATAATATTTACTATAAAAGCTATATTTATATATAATGTACATCTATATATTGTATATCTACTTTCTATCAAATAGACAGAAAGTAAGTCTTGCTAAAATCATATTAAAATATAATATTATGCGTGTGTACTTATATCTCTGTGAAAAGCACGTCCATCCAACCAAAATAATGTTGTGTAGACGCATACATACATACAGATTTTTTTATAGAAGATCACAAAAGAAGAGAAAAAAGTGAAGATAGGTATTTCTACATAAACAGGAGAAGAGCAAGAGAAAAACCATAATATTAAAAAAGCGAGTATGTATATATATGTGTGCGGAGCGGACGAACTGATGTACATTCATGAGCAGAACATGTCTCATGTCTCCTCTACGCTGTAAATATTCCACTTTATACTTATATTTTCAAAAATGATACCTTTGCAATGTTGTACAACAGATATATTATTATTATTATGATTATTGCATAGAGCCATTAGCAATGTTGCCCAATCTTGTTCCATCTAATCCATATCCATGTGGTTGATAGTGTGAGTGTGTGTTTGAGAAAGAGAGAGAGAGAGAGAGAGAGAGAGCTTACGCTTTTTTATTCTCCGCTTCAAATGTAAAATTTTATAATGGTAATAACATCAGACGAGGAGAAAGATGCAAGATGCATAATACATTGTACCTTTCTGCAAGTTGAAAAAAAACCAGAAGCAATGCACTCTGTTATACGTGGATTTGTGGCATGGCACGGCATTCACGATTCATGACAATGTCGATGTGCATATCTAGATATAACACATTTTGATATTATTTTATATGTGTTATTTCTTCTTGCACACTAATATGAGCACACAATGTAAATTCTACATTGTGTGGCAAATGGAAAATACAAGCCTTTCAGTGTTTTTTTCTCTTTCTGTGTGAGTGTGTATTTTCATTGAGTTACGCTGGCGATTGTCGTGTCGTGAGGAAAAGATCCGCTTAATGCTTTTATAATGCAATCTCACTTTTTGCCTGCCTGTGTTCCTATGCTGCTGCTTACATAATGGGTTGTTGGTCTCTCTACTTCTCTACATACATATATTATGTGTAGATACTCACTCAGAATAATACAGAAAACAGGCAGAAAGTGCTCCTGCTGCTTGCTTTTAGTGCACAATAGGCTGCAGCGAAGCAAACACAAAACAGAAAACCATTTGCTCTCGTGAGTCTATCCACGACTCTTCTTTCGCTCTCCTGGTTGTGCAGCTTGGTGGGAGCGAGGAGACGAGAGGAGGAATGAAAATAAGACGATGATTTTCAGTCAACTCAGATAGAAACAGCCATGTTCTTCTCCTTCCGACCGCTTATTTTGGAAAAAGGAAGAAAAAAAATCTTCTTGGAGGAAATATCGTAGGTATTCTGGTTTTAAAAACCTTTTTACTCGTTGGTTTGACTGCCTTATTACTACTCATTTGCTGGAAAACGAAGAAAAAAGTGGAAAATGATAAACTTGAGAATATTACATGCTGCTGATGCTTAGTTGAGTCTTTTTCAGTCATGTAGAGATGAAAAAAGTTGAGTAGTATATTTATCTATCCAAGTTTTTTTCTCTTTGTACTGGCATAAAAAACTGAGGAAACGATGCGACAAACGCAATAGAATGAAAACAAGAAACAAAATTGCCAGATAGTTTAGTTTCCCCATCGTTTCCCTTATGGCTTCCAGCTAAACATTAGAGCAGAGCATAGTACACAGTCAGTCACAGTCAGTATATAGAATCTTTTTTTTACAAATTGGATACAAAAACATGGAATTGAGCGTATTTTTTCAACAATCACATTGTTGAATTGGATGGATGTATGGCTGATAAATATGATGATGATGGAAATAGCAGGAACATCAAATTCAAAAGATTGGGAAAATCAATGGGGGATGTAGGTTCTCTAGTAGATAAATACACTACAGTAGTGAATACCTTTCTAAAGTAAAGATTTATTCCTGCCACATAATATATTTTATAGAAAGATAAGTATGTACTCTGCACTATACTCTTGTTTGTATTGCCAGGATCTTCTTAGTTTCTCGTCCTTCCTTGAGAATAAACCTTTCTGGAATGTATTTGTGTATCACAGATATATTTTCCATATTATGGTCAAAGATGTTAACAATCAACAATAGCATGTGTGTAATGTAAGGATGAATGATGAAGATTTGCAATCCAAGTTTCCCCTTTTTTAAGCGCAAATTCATGCACAAAATAGTAGGATGTTCAAAATGATCATTGTTGTACTGTACATATTATTATAATTAAGCGACATACAGATAGTTTGAGATAAATATTATAAGCTTATGGTGGTGGAAAAAGCTATGCATCCGTGCATAAGACGCTTTACTATTGCTTGCTCATGAAATTTCCCTTTTCCATTTTCCTCCGTCAGTTGTTCAGTCAGTTGCTTGATTTTTCTAAGACAAGATCTCTTGATAATAAAGATTACTGCTGCTGCTGGCTTTGCATGTAAAATACCCAAAAAAAATTTTGGGGTATTCTGTAAATACATACCTACTTGCTAATGACAAGCCTTGTATCGACGAAGAAATGGTGTGAGTTATATATTCATGCAAAACTGATTGTGATGTGAGTAAGGGTTAGCAAGAAGAATCAGAATCAGGCGTAGACGTAAGAGACGCAAATGCTAAAATAAATATGATGATGAATTCTATCAAACAAGTATGTATCTAGGTTATACATTTTAGCCAAACTTAATCCTACTTGTTTCTAGTGTACTTTGTTCGATGTCGTGAGTTGGTACAAAATATGTGCATTGTGTGTGTATAGATTTTCAAATATATGTAAACTGATCCCTGTGCTGAGGAGCAAGATAGGATTTCATAGCATATTTACGGACAAAAGCACATAGAGAATGAGAATGAGAGAGACAAGCACAACAATTACTATCAAGGCACATCACACAGTAATTGTGTATTTTCACTCTCGTCAGCCTGGATTATCCCTTGGTAGATTGGTTGCATGCAAACTTGCATATAGGTACACACTCACACACAAATGTATTATGTTCATGTATGCAAGCAACAATGCTATTATCATCATCATCATCTTACAACAAACCAAAGAATACAATGCTAGAGCTTATAGTTAGCCCGTTAACAAGAGTTTGTCGATGATAAAAGCAGTTAAAAGAAAAGGAAAACTTGGTGGAGGCCAGCTAAAAAACAGAGAGTGAGCAAAGAAGAAGTGAAATATAATGAAAAAAGAACTCCGGAGCCCAACAAACCCCCTCGTTGGTATTGCATTGCACCCACTTTGCAATGCTTGCTTGCCATCGCCACCACCACCTTCTTACATGCAATGATGGCACTACCACCACCACCACAATCACCAAAAGGATGACATGATGCGATGTGATATGCACGGATGGACGAAGGATACTATCTCCTGCTCACATACATACATATATTTATCTATATACATTTACGTAGGGATAAACTTACATAAGTACACATTATTTACTTACTTCACATTGATCCATCCGCTTCTCCACTCTTTTCCACAGTTAGTTACTTTAGCTCTGTATTATTACGTAATGGAGTAAATGCTGTAGTGGAAGTGGATGGATGGAGAGAGAAAAAAGAAGAAAGAAAAAAATTGAAGGAGAAAATGGAAAGAAGACAGGCTGAAAAAGTGGTGGTGATGGTATGGTATGGATGGTGGCAGTAGTAGAAGGATTATTATCTTCGTCATTATCATTACTATTCTATTCCATGAACCAACCCTTCCTTCGTTTCTGCTTTTTTATTCTCTTCTCTCTCGCAATAATAATGATATGCCTAGTTCATGCTTTTCCCTACAGATTCCTTTTTTTCCATTGATTACACACACATAGAAACTCGCTCACAGAGAGTTACTACTAGTTACTTACTTATTGCATGAATGCATGCACTACTGCAAGGGAGACCTCTCATCATACACTAGCGCTATATATTGCATGACATTGCTTGCTGCTTCTTGTTTGGTCTTGGTGTGAGTGAACATTTTATGGTACTTACAATATACAATGTCATGGCTCAATCACCGAAATAAAAACTTTTTCAGCAGTAGTATGATGACATCAGTGTACACAACAGTATGTATGGCCACATTGCCAGCTGCAAGCCCAAGTTCCTGTGTAGGTATAATATGTTCAGGCTCCTTCTGTGAACTGAGGAGACAGAAACGACAAAGACCCAGAAAAAAATATTATGTATAAGTAAAGGGAAGACATAATATAGTGTGTGAGCTAGTTGAGAATGGACAAAACGGTTTGCTTTATGTGGGGGTTTTTTGGCTTTGGCTCTTCTCACATCAACTCATAATCTCAACATGTTTTAGTTGAGGCAGTTGAAGAGAAGAGAGTCACTGTCACTAGTTGGGTAAGTATATTATAGTGGTTTCCCAATAATAATGTAAGCTGATTCAAAACACATGGAAAACCAACCATGTAAAATGCATACTAACAACAAAGCAAGTGAGAAAGTATGTGCGTATATAGATATTGTAGAGAGAGAACTAAATAATATCGCGGTGCACATGGATAGCAAAGCAAAACTACTGCAACTATCGCACCGCTTTCAATACAACTGAAATTCAAAGTTTTTGCTCCTTGTATTTTGCATGCTCCGCAGAAGCAGAAATGCAATGGAAACAAACTAGACTCCTGCTAGAAATTTCCATTTTTAATATTGATATCATTTCATATTAATTTTAGTCTTCTTGTATCTCAAATTCGTTCGGAAAATAGCATGTACATGTTTAAAAATTCAGGTTCAAAAATATTTTTGGAACGTCCTAAACTTATTTTGACCAACATTTTTCCAACAACTGTTTTCCTCGCAGGGACTCTTTTTCTCACTATTTCAGAGAAACGATATAAAAATCATGATAGAAAGGCACATTAAAAGATTCATGTATTTATATGTGTTTATTACTACATAATATATTACATCACGATGATACAATGTACAAAAGCATTACCCGGTTTATAGTGGCAAGAGCAGTTACCGCAACACCATGCTTTCATTCCATCAATAATAATATCCAACCTACATGCATGCTCATCATCACCGCTGCCTGGTAAACCAAACCAGACCAACTGTCCAACTTGGAAAATATGTGTCCCAATGTTTCAAATAAGCTAAAGCATTAAAGCGAAAGGAGGAAAAGGGTTTTTTACATGTGACTTGGAGAAAAAAGCTGTTCGCAAGCGTTGCCTTCTTGTTGTTGATGAGAGAGAAGTGCCTGCCTACTATGCTGGATACCAAAACTTGTAGTAAATATTTCACTCATCATGCGGTGATACTTTCTATGCTTTTCTTTGTAACATGAAAGTGAAAAAAACCCAGCAATATAACAACATTATTGTATCAAAACTGTAGGCAGCAGCAGAGCTCTGCTGTGCGTTAAATCTGAAGATCGAATCTAGCATGGCCTGTGGCCAGTCGCTGCGTTTATATCAGTAATAAAACAGTTTTCTATTTTTCAGAGTCAGCACATAGTAATTTCACATGATGTTCCATGATGATGACGATAGTTCATAGAGAAGGTTCGGATTAAGCATTGCAATTACAAAGAAGGTAGTTTAGAGTACAGTGTACGAAAATGATTAAATAAATGTATCAAAGTTTCAATGATGAAACAAAGCTCGCGAGAAGAGAGTGCATGCACGCACATATGCATACATCCATTGACAATAACATGCATGTGAAGAAACACACACCGAGGACTCATCAGGAGGCTTCGTTAATGGTTTGCGGAATAAAAAATAAAAGTAAAAAAAGAATTTTGTTTCTTTCTCTCTCTGCCTAGTTACTACTACTACGATGTACGACGACTACAAATGTATATTAAAAAACAGAAATGAGAATGAACTGACGATGAGCTGAGTTTCCCAGGGAGAGCAAAAACACAATCATATTCATTTTTTTCTTTTTCTTCTTGCAAGTGCTAAATATTAATAGTATTATCATGCTCCCTTGTATTCATTTGGTTGTACTGATGGGGATGGTGGTGGAAGTGGCACTGGTGGTAAGTCTGAAGGCCACAGTTTTAATTTCTAGATTACTCAAGATAATGTAATTACCACAAACATACCTACCTACCAAACAAACGAACGACTGTCGCTTTCCCTCAGTATTCTTTTTATGAGGATGAACGGTGATGATGACGGTGGCGATAACTCGACTGTAAAATGAATTTGCTTTCAATTAAGAATCATAAACGTTTTGCCGTTAATAATGGATAGCATATTGCATTAAAGATTTCACATCCACTTTGAAGGTTTTTAAGGGTTTACTCTTAAGAAAAAAAGAGATTTTTATCAACACTGTAATCAATAGAAAAATATACTTATTACCGGCAGAGTTTAATAAGCAAGACAAGAGTTTTCATTTTCTAACAAAGCAGCTCTTACTACTTCAATTTTACTTTTTGGTGTGTGTGTCTAAATATTATATGCTCTCCATCTTACAAATCTTTTGTCTTCGTTGCCTCCTGTTTACAGTTCCAGACTCGCAAAGAGAGAGAGAGAGAGCTAGAATAAATGAATAGAAGTTAAGGAAATCCTGAAAAAAGTTGCGTGTTTACGATGCTTATTGTATATATCTATCTATTTATGTATTTGAGTATATAATATATATTTTGCTCCTTTTTCTTCTCTAATTCCATGTAGTAAAAAATGGGTAATATTTGACAGTTAAAGGATAAAATCTGAAGATAGGATGAACCCTTCTTCCTTTTTTTCTCTGTGTGTTAGTCTTTCTTGAAAAAACAACAATAAAAAACATCTTCCTGTGTCGGTTATTTAGTTAAAACTTTCAGGGATGCAGCGGCAAGAACAAGAAATACTAAATGCTCACTAAATGCACCAGTACAAAATAAACGATGCAATTTCCAGCGAGTGTAATTTGAGATATGAAAGTAGAAGAGGCCAGAAACTGAAAATTTAGCTCAGTCAGTAACATAATATTACATTAGGGAGTTAATTGCGTTGAATAGATGCCTATAACAAGGGCAGTTATTTTACAAATAAATGATATAAAGTTCAGGTATTTCTGTGAATATTTACATAAAGTAAGTAGGTATGTATATAGCAAATACACACTTTTTAACATTCTTGCAAAGAAAAAAAATTCTTCAGAGGTCCATGCCTTTATTGGCGACTTGATAATAATATGTAATATGCAATGCATGCATACAATAATCCACTCGTTCAGTCAGTCTCACCGGCTGTTGTCATAAAGACATTTTTACACACAAAAATTCATCTGCTTTGGCTGCTCCTCGTATGGTATGGGCATTGTGTGAATGTGTGAGATGTAGCGTCTTGATGATTACTACTTCCACCGTCACAATTCATAACGCAACATGATGTATTCGCTCGAAAACTTCTCCACTTTCCTGTAGTTCCCATCCCAGCATTTCTACAGCATGACAACAATACCCCAATATTTAAGACAAGATAGACTTATAAAAATCTTTTTAATGGACATTTGGACATATACATGAAATAATATACATATTATAGATAAAAAGTAACATGAAAGAAGAAATAATATAAATTATTGGCATAATAGATTAGTACTTGTAAATGCGAGGTTTACCTGATAATTCAGAAAATATAACTTGAAAATTATTTTATTTCTATAACCTTATAGGCATGTAGGTTCAAATACGTTGAAGATGTAGAACTTTAAGACGGAAAGACAGACAAACAATTGATATATTTATACTTACTTTCACTACATAGCAACAATAAGATCTAAAATGAAACAGGCAACTAGGCAAGTTGACTGCTTGGTCATGAACTTAAAAAAAGTTGTGCGGTGACTACTAAAATGCATACTAACCTCCCAGCAGTAAACTGGTGGTGTTATCATCATCATCACGATAAAACAACAAAATGTACTAAAACCAGATGAGCTTATTTATACTTCTTTGCAGTAAGCCCCAAATCTCTCTGAAAGGTTTTTAATCAAAATATACGCATGTGAAATCGTATGATATATCTAAGTAAAAGTATAAACAAGTGCGCAACATGATACAGCATATCATGAAGATGAATATTATAGTAAATGCCAACTTATATAAATATCCCAACTACTAATATATACATACCTGTATTTCATACCTGTGTCTAATCATATGAAACGCATGTGTATATATGCGTACATCATTCTAAAAGAAACTTCTTTTGTACTGTGTACGGAGTCCACAAAGTCTACAGTACAAAGGGGAAAGAGATTGATTTTATGTATTTTATGATCATGTTGCCGTAGCAAAAAAATACGATGGGGTTTAAGGCTGAACAAGTTGTAAAAACTCAAGACGGTCTAGCTTAGCCCAACAATGGAGAGCCATGCTAAAAACGAGTACTGGAAAAGTACCAAAATAAATACAAGTATTCTCATCACTTGATCACAAGAAGACCCCTCTCTTGAGCCCTTCCATCAAACTCGGTTTTGATTCTCGTCCCCGTCTTATGTCTCCACTCAAGTGAACATTTTTAAGGTATTTGCATCTTCATTGAAATACGAAGTGACAGGAGAAACAGAACGCACGGGCAAGAGATAAAGCAAATATCGAAAACGGAATATGTAATATTTTTATATAAAAATGCGCTTAGCCAGACCGTCAACTTAAATACAGATAATTTTGAGATTGAAGAGTGACGACCGACAGGATGAGTTCAGTGATGGTGAGTGAATGATCTAGCTGAAAAGGAAAAGATGTCTAAAAGACTTGGAACGATGACTATTGTAAGCATATGAACTGATAATAAGCATAGGCCATGGGGAAAATTAACTCTCGTTACGGTAGTTTAGTTTACAATCTAGTTACTTTCCTTACTAAGATTTTTTTCACCGGATTGGAGAAAATTTTGGAACCCCATTATGATCACTCGCAAAGCTCTTGAACTTGCTGAGATACTGCATAAAATCAAGGAAATTTCTGATACGTATGCTCTTATATTTCTATCATTATTCAGTCTGAAAATATGAAAATGCATCATCATTACATGTATGAATATATTTATGTTCATGATACTAACGTTATAAAAATGCAGCAATATGCTTAAATGCAAAAACTTTATCAACTAATGACTATCTGCAGTCTACTACTGATCCGTGTCGTTCTGACTAAACGTGATGATAAAGAAAGTCTAGTAAACATTAGCTGGATGATAGTAGTGATAATGATAAGAGGAAATCAAAAAAATTCCAGCAGCTCCAGTAGAAGAAATCATAAATGGATCGTTTTTATTTAACTTTTCTTTCTGTGTTCCTCTGCTGCTGCATTTGTTTGAAGTTACTATTTGTAGATATTATTATGTGTAAAAGAAGCAGCGTACAAAGATACAAGTACACGAAGAGTAACAACAACAAACACAAGTAAAGTGATAAGCAAAAAAATCAGAAGCACAGTTGCACACAGCCGCTCTGTGTCCGTGTTGTGTTCCCTTTTGTTACACTTTTTATTATGATCCGAAGGATTATTATACAAAGACAAAAAAAATTTTTTGGGTGCCAGTAAAATGTCCGTCTGTTATCTGTCTTATGTACTCTGTTCGCGCTCTAGCGTCCAAACGCTTCATCCGATTCAACTCAAAATTGGTATACATACTCTTTGGGCATCAAGGACGATCCCTATTGATTTTGGGCAAAATCGACCCATGACCTCTGTTGACCCCAAGAGGTCAACTATATAAAAAC